>ML877503.1:0-13321 GCA_009831015.1 Picea engelmannii | reverse complement strand
AATGGATTCAAAAAGTTTCAAACCCCAAATTTCCAAACTAGGAACTACCATTAAAATAACCCTACAAGATGATTCCTCCAATTTTTTCCATTCCGAAAGCATTGAGATAGATGAAAAATAATATAATGATCCAATCTGAATCATACCTCCCCATTTAGGGAGGCCTTTGGTCCTCAATTTTTTTACAGAATGAGGTGAGGAAATTTTTTCTCTACCTTCTCTCTAGAGTACCACTTTGATTTTCCTAGAAGTTTTCCTTTCAACACAATCTGTTAAAGGTCATGATGCCCCTGTCTTGTAGTTCTAGACCACTTTTTTAAAACTGTTTCCTTTACCAACTCTATTTGAGCATATGGTGCTAAGTCCTCTATGGAAAGTAGGACCTACTCCTCCTCCTGATCCAACATGGAAGGCTCATAGAGTTTGAGATTCTCCACATTCACTACTGAGTAAATGCACATGTATGGAGGTAAACTAAGTCTCTAGGAATTATCTTCCACCTTCTTCAATATCTCAAAAGGTACATACCACATAGACTTGATATTCTTACTAGGACCCTATAGTCTTTCCTTGTTCAACTGTACACAAACTCTGTCTCCCACTTTGAATGACTTCTAGATTATGTGTTGATCATGTATGTTATTATGTTGAATATTTATGGACTTCTTCAAAATCTCTTCTACTTACAAATGGATTTGCCTAATCTTCTAAAAAAAACATTCTACTCCCAATGCATCTCCTATGAGGTCCTCCCTCACTCCTCCTTGTTGTCCATATACAACATCCAAGGGTGAAGGTGGAAAATATCCAAAGCAAGTTTCAAAAGGTGACTTACATGTAGAAGTGTGAACTATTCTATTATAAGAGTGTTGTATGTAGATCAAAATTTCATCTCAGATCTTTAGATGCTTTTGATTGTAACCTCTCAAAATTTGCACCAAATTCTTGTTGTCTACTTATGTCTTCCCATTTGTCTATGGATGGAATTTTGTAGATCTATTCAACTTAGTGTCCATCTTCTCCCACAATGTAGTCCAAAATGTATTGAGAAATCTGGTATCCCTGTATGAAATGGTGCTCCTTGGTATCCCAAAGTGCACCCATACCTGTTCAAAGAACATGTTTGCCACTTCTTTTCCTTTGATGGTATTTTATAAGGCATGGGAATTCACATCTTTATGAACCTATCAACTACCAAAAATAGATAGTCATGTCCCTTTCTGGTTGCTGGTAAACCTCCCACAAAATCCATGAAAATGCTTTCCCAAGGTTGAGTGGGTATAGTTAAGGGATGGTATAGACCTTGATTTATGTTACTGGGCCTATTGGTACAACAAAGGATACATCCTCTAATATACCATACTACATCTTCTTACATTTTGGGCCAATACAAATACCTCTATAAGTTGACAACTATATTCCCAACACCAAAATGTCATGCAACCTTGGAGTTGTGAGCCTCTTTAATAAGATGTAGTTGTTCACCTTTAGGGACATAACCTTATCGAACTTGTAGAGTAACCCATTTTGGAAATTATAGTCATCCTAGTCATCATATGAATTTTTCCCTATAGCTATTGAAACACCTCCTTGAAGTCCTCATCTTCTATGTATACCTCTATGTATGCATCATGGGTAAAAGGCTCCATGTGCATAAGAGTTCCCAAAGATGTAATATTGGATGTGGGTGGCATTGAAAGAATTTATACCAAAAATTCTTTGCTTCTCTTCTTATACTTGACGACTATATGAAATTGTTGTAAAATCCCCATCCACTTGTAATGTATGGTTTGTTGTAGCTTACTTTGGGCTTGCAAGTACTGTAGCGGCTGGTGATTTGCATGGATGATGGTATCCTTGTCCATTAGATAGTGATTCCACTAATTGATAGCTTGAAACAGGGCATAGAGTTCATTTTCATAGGTAGGGTAGTTGATAACTTCCCCATAAAATATTTCAAAATGATAGCATACATGCATTCCTCTTTGCATCAAAAGTGATCACATGGCATACCCACTTGCATCTGTCTCCACTTCGAAAGGATTTTGAAAGTTTGGTAATGCGAGAAATGGTGCTTGACTAGTCTTTCTTTTCAAATTATCAAAATCCTTCTGTTGATTCTTCCCCCACAATAAATTCTTACCACTTGTTGTTATGGTGTGGAGTGGTGCAACTACCGTTGAAAATGAACCTATGAACTTCCACAAGTACTGTGTTGCCCAAACAAAACTCTTAACTTCAATGAAATTTGTAGGAACTGGCCATTTCATGATGGCCTCCATCTTTGCAAGATATATCTTGATCTCCCCTTCATCGATCACATACCCCATATACACCAAATATTGGTGAGTAAACTCACATTTCATAAGGTTAGCCAACAAATAGTGTTTCTTTAGAGTCTCTAAGACTTGCATGATATGTGAGATGTGATCCTCCCTAGTAGCACTATAAACCATTATATCATCGAAATATACTATAACAAATGAATCTAGATATGGGCATAATATATCATTCATTAGTCTCATAAATGTAGGTGGTGCATTACATAAACCAAATGGCATGACTAACCATTCATACAAACCTTGCCTTGTCTTGAAGGAAGTATTCAAGGTGTCTTCTTCCTTGATGTGTACCTAGTGGTAACCCGATTTGAGATCCAACTTGTTGAAATATTTTGTGTCCTGCAACTAATCTAACAGATCATTGATCTTGGCCAGAGGGTACTGATTTTTAGTGTAATTTTTTTTAATTCTTTGTAGTCGATACACATTCATCAAGTCCCAACCTTCTTTGGTACAATTACGATAGGTGACCCATAAGATGAGGTTCTTGGTCGAATCACACCCTACTCCAAGAGTTGTTGCAACTGCTTCTTTATTCCATTTGCTTCTAGAATGAACTATACATACAACCCAATATTTGACAATGGGGAGTCTGGAAATAACTGTGTATCGTGCTCCACTTCTGATCCAGGTGGATCTTGGTGGCCAACTGCCTTTTCCACTGAATCGACATTTCGATCCTAAGGTTTTGATAAACCATGATATTCACCCTTTTGATGGGGAATGGAATGTAATACCATCTTCATTTGTTAATTACATACATCATGTAATGATTTGCTGGTGGTCTTATGCACATGCCTACAATATAATGTTAATTCACTAGATCCCATTAGAACTCTACAGTTAAGCACACTTGGGCTAGAGTAGTATCGAAATGGGTGATCGCCTGGGATTTCCTACTGTTTGACATGCGTATGGAATTTTATAAACTTAGATTAATTTATCCCACCTGCATCATGGGAATTGTTATCCTCTCACTCTCTCACATATAATTGAGGATAAGGAGACCCTTTAATTATGCAATGGAGTGTGATGTAAATATTTTTGCACTGTTGGAAAATTCTCTATAGGTATAATAACATTAAGGGATCTCAACTAAAACTAGGAAAGTTTTGACCTTAAAAAATTATGTTTGATGCCTCAAAGTGACTCTAGAAGGTTTCAAACCCCAATTTTCCAAATCAGGACTTGCTATTAAAATGACCCTACACAATTATTCCTCCATTTTTTTCCACTCTAAAAGCATTGATATATATGAAAAATAATATAATGATCCAGTCCGAATAAGGTGCACTATAAATTAATTTATATTTAAGTAAAAATTACTTCTTACTATTTTATGCACATTCTATAATGCATTTGTTTTTCTATGGATTTCAATTAAACTAATGTATTTCTCTTAGTTATGAAATGTACTAACCTATATGCTTAATAAATCGATAAACCATGCATTTTAATTTTCCCCATGATTATTTATGCTTAATATTTTCACATGCTTAATCAATCACCTTTTAATGTATATTCAACCACTTTAAACAATACCAAGGGTGCCATGATTATCCATGCCCTTCAAGAGTTACCTTTCAATAAGTACAAAGGGTGACATGTTCATGCATTCCCTTCAAGCATCCAACTTCCTAGGTGGGGGAAATGGTGCAATTATTGAGACCTTGTTAAATCAACTTTATCACTACCTTGTCGAGAGACAATGGTCACTAAGGAATAATGAAGTCTTTTGATTGTTATCCCCTCATCTAAACCTCACGAGTGAAAAAATTCCTGGCCTACCCTCACTACAACGTGCAACCTCTAAGTAAAAGTGTCACTAGTTTTTCAATCCAGACCATGAAAAAGGAGTTCTAGTAGGTGGAAATAGTAATGGCGTTCCTCCTCTCCTAGTGGTACTCTATACACTACCATACAACCCCATTTCCCATGTGTGGATTGATAAACAATCATGTTCCTTGTTCCTGCACAGACTAAAATCAATGTATCAAATTGTTCCACAATCAAAATTAAAGCATAACATTAATCACATAACATATCCTAGATCAATTTGAATTCCATACAATGTTGATGCACTCCTGTGTCAGTTTACACATGTGGCTTCCATGTCGCACTAGGTAAACCATCAATATCATATGAAAATAATTGCATCAAAATATATTCACTTCAATGTATCATTACCATTATGAATCATTAATGTCAATTACATCATATTAATGCACATGTTTTATCCATCCATGTTTCACATAAATTCTTAAATAAAATTCATTCAAAATTACCATTATGCCAATTAAAACTAATCAAAATAATCAAAGAGTCTACATTTTATCATCATAACACAAGTCAATAAACTGGGTCATTTTATAAACAAAATGCTCTCAAATAATAAAGTCTAATATGTCAAAGTAATCAAAACAAATGAGGCACTACCATGGAAAATTTTAGGGGAGAAATTAAGGGGCTTGGAATTTTGGTTGGGTGAATTATTTTCATAGAGGGGAAAATTATATCTAAAACCCTTATCCCACGTGTATTTGGGAGAGGAGAGATGAGAAATCCATTTCTCCTTGTAAAATTTGAACTATATCTTTCCATTCACTTCGATTTTCTATCATTGGCAATTATTAGGAGGCATTTTGCCCCATTTTTTTGTTAATGACCATTATTTGGAGGTATTTTGCCCCAGTTTTCTGTTGTTGGTAATTATTCAGAGATATTTTTCCCCGATTTTTTGTTAATGGTAGGGAATTATATTAACTTGACAACACTGATGTACGCAAGTACCTATAATGACATGGTGTGGAAAAACATGACTGTTGTGGTTACTACTCTACATGGGTGCCAAAAAGCAATGGGAACATGCTATATTTTAGCCTTTCCTTCTTATTTCTTTGATTGTTTTGAAGACATCAAATGTTTTTTTGAACCATATTGTATTATACATAAGGTAAGTTTTAGAAAACTATATTCTATCCAAGGAAAAAATATATTATTTGGTCCGAATTAGCTTTATGCATTGATTTAAAATTTGCTAAGAATATGTCTTACCATACATATACACTACTTTTGCAAAAATCAAAATCCTTCCTTGTTGTTACACATCATGTAAGGATTTCTATATCGATATACATTCACTGAAATTTCAAGAATTTAATATGACAATGTGGATGGCCGAATATTTATACAATTGTGTACAAAATGTTATTTTAAAGTACTCAATAGAGAGACATTGGTATTCTCTTCACGACGAGGTCAGTGGAGTGAATGACATTCTCTACTGCTTATACACATTATCAATAAGTATTTTCCCTCTGGAGTTAAGATGTACTAATTTCACACTATTCCCTCACAAATGATTTATAACACCTATGTTTCCCTTAGCCTGTAATTAATCATAATTTATGATTGCCATGCAATGGCTTGCAAATATTGTAAATGTATTATTGTTTAATTGTAAACGTCGAAGGTTGACTAATGGGTGAAGAATTAAAGTACAAACCATGATATCACTAATGGAATGAGAGGAGGCCCTAATAAAGTAAAGGACCTCAAGCCTTATTCATATTATTTTCCTTAGCCTTGATTTCAAGACAAATCAATTAATGAGGGAGGTTGGTAGTTGAACAACCAACCACCCCAATGAATATAAGTATGGAGGGTTGTCAGAAGGGACAAGAAGTAGTCAACTAGAGGACAATAGGAAATATCACCATGGGTCCCCAAGATTGACCGACGAGTTTCCTTCTGATAGATGAAACACAAGGAAAGGCAAGAACCTTCCTAAGTCATGCGTGGAAGAAAAAAACATGGAGGGAGATTTGGGATGGAAAAAACTATTGGAGAATTCATGGCTCTGAGGAAGAGAGCTGCTCAAAAGAATGCACGAGTGCGTTCAATAGAAGGATCATAAAATCCATAGAAGAGCTCCCAACTGGAGCATAGAAGACCCAAAACCCGACATGAGATAAGAGGGTTTCGAGCTTGATGTTGGTAAGGCATCTGATAAACCTCGTAGAGGCCTGGGTTAGGTGGGTTTAAGGAGAATCTCTACTATGGGTAGAGTGGAGAGTGACCTTCAAATCTTACTGAGAACCCGAGAGAGATTACCTAGTGGTATCATGGCTTGGTACGAGGGTGTCTAGAATGCTAAGACTGAATGCATCTGATCCTACAGTTGGGTGGAAAGGTGAACACACACACACACACACACACACACACATATATCTTCGTGATGGGAAATACATGAATGGAAACCATGATTATAAGTTAATAGTTGAATGTAAGGTATTGATTCCAAGACGGTGATATAATTTACCTTCATAGTCAAATGGAATTGTTGGTTGTGCTATGTATGAGAGGCTAGAGAACATTGTAAACTATATGTTCTTCCCCTTTGATAAATTGGTGGGGTCGCAGGACCTTAAACCCTCATTTGAGTGCTAGATGACAAGTTTTTGCTTGCTGTGGATAAGGGAAAGAGCCTAGAGAAAAATCATTGAATTGTTTAAGTCTTGAATCAGAAGAAAAACCATGTTTTGAGTTCGAATGAATCATAGTCGTTGGATCAATGGAGCAGATAGATCCGGACCCTTTATCGGAGTAGGTTACCATGCCTGTAGAGAATGTACCCGAGTTAATATGGATCATTAATTGAGGATTAACCAATAATTAACCTCTGTCATAGATCATTGTGTTCTCATTTAAGCGATATTTGGGGGAGATGCAACGTCATCATGATGTACCATGATGACCTAGAATGCCAACGTGTCCAGAAGTTGATAGGTGTCAGCCTATGAATGGAAACAAGTAATTGGACGGTGGGATATAGTGTAGGCCCTTGGGTGAAATATGTCTTAAACTTCCGTTTAATCCTTGGATGTCAAACCAAAAATTTGAAATATCTCGACCATTGATTAGAGTACATCTGGGATGTGATATCATTCGTTGATCGATGTGGAATCCCTTAGACATTGATGAGAGGAGGCATGAAATCATGCTAACATTATGTTGATGTCACATTAACTAAAAGATCCTACATGTACAAGGAATCCATGTGGAGGCATGTAATTGGTTGAGGTAATAAGGAGTGGGTCCCTGTTGAGTTTAAGGGTTGGAAAGGTGATATGAATGCGTCTATGAGTCCGCCAACCTACAAACCTGACAAACTCACAAAATAATCTAAGTGTTGAATGTTAGAAGAGAGGAAGGGATTGAGATGAATCTGCAAGTCCATGAGTCCGCCAACCCACGAACCTGACAAAATCACTGAATAATCTAATTGTTGAGACTTCTTGGAAAAACTTGTGGAGAGGAGGTACATAATTGTACGTCTGTGATTCTGCGTAGGTGGAAAAGGGGTTAAGTGTTGATACTTCTCATATGGACTTATGAAGGGGAGGCACAGAGTTATGCATGCATGAGTCTACAAGTCCATGAGTCCATGAATGAAAAATAAGTTAAGTGTTGGTGGCAGGTTCATGAAAGTATGAATATAGACCATGATTTCCAAAGACCTCGGCCTACGAATCCATGAATACAACAAGGCGGCTAGGATTCCATTAGGACGACAAGTTTCCATTACTAATAGGATGACGAGTTGAGTGGGTTTCCACTGTGGTAGGCTAGGCTAGTGCCACATTAGGACCCAAGTGCCACGTCAGTTGGCATGGACAAAAAAATGTCACATGGATACCATGTGACAGTAAGAGAGATGTTTTCTATGTAAATTAAAGAATTTTGGGAGGTCATAACTTTCATTCTAGAGATCAGTTTTGAATGAAATTACTGACCTTGTAAATCTCTTGAGAGAAAAAGAGGATGGAGCTATGATAAAGAAGAGTTAAGGTTTTTAAGGGAAGCGGAAATTTAAGACCCCATCCCTTAAAAAGGTACTTAGGGGGTTGGTTCTATTACAAAGTGGTATCAAAGCACGATACAACACTAGGCTTGGATGGGCCAGAGACCATTCCTAGGCCTCGTATAACAATATTTAGATGATCCTGTTGAAAGGTGTTTCTACGTTTGAAGGATTGTTTATTATTTGTGTTAACTTCTTGAGGAGAAGAACTATAGATTGAAATTATACTTCGAAAACCCTGGATAAATTACAGCAAGGGGAAATTATATTGTCCCTCTGTCAAATTGATTACTACTCTTACAGGAGTAGGAACATGATGATAGGTATTATTGGTAAAAATTGAATGTAAATGGCAGAGGTGGAAGAAATTATTCTATGAAACTTCCTGAGTCCAGAAAAGGGACACGAGGTGGGTTGTTTTGTTAAGTATAATAATGTCTATCTTCCAAGGCATGAAAAGTATCTTGTAATTAACATGGTTGATTATATAAGGGTTAAGACCCTTATGGAAAATTCCATGTGCTTAAAGGAAAATGGTATGGATTGATAGAATACATAGTTTTAATAATTACTTCTTTAATAAAATATTAAACCTTGTATATGTGTATGATCCCTCATGATCAAAGAACTGATGGATTGTTTCTAGACCTCCTAGGAGAGGTAAAGAGATATGAACACATGAGAAAGTTTATGATTCTCATGACTATAATAAGAGAAGGTGTATACCTATTAATATAAGGACATGTATGTGCATGAAAATGCAAATGGAAGATAGTTGGAATACATCTGCACTATAAGCATGGGTAAAATACTTGGGGCACAAGGATATGCCATAATGCATATGGAAAAGGTTGAGCATGCGTATAACATGCATATAGGATTATTATAGTCTGTTATTGGATGTAAAATATGGTGATGACATGTATCATATGGTTAATGATGATTTGGGAATAGAATCTTAAGTAAAATGTTGATGATATTGATTACATATTACCCTATGAGAATAAAGTAGAAGGGTTAATGAATTGTTGATTCCGAATGGAGTAAAGGAAGTGTTGGGGCATTTCTAGATGACCAATGGGTCAGACTAACATCCAAAGGTGGATGGTAGCCATAAGAATATGGCTTGGTGTGCTTAAGTTGTAGTGAGAGGGAATCTGGAAAAAAATATTCCCTTGAACAAAAGGTTTGTTGACCAAGAATGGTCTGAGGCATGAAAATAAACTTGATAAGTTGTCATGTTGCCTGGGGCACTGTTGAAATTGCCCAGATTGTATTTATGGGTCATTGCATACTTCTATAGCATTTTATGCAAGAGTGTTATCTTAACGGTTGTTGTCATACGAAAAGGAAAACATAGTTAGGAATATGTTTGCGAGACTTTCCATGTGAATATCATGTGAATGATTGTAAATTATCAACAGAGAGGGCAACATGGTGTTGAGTATTCCTATGAGACTTGTCATAAGAATGGTTGTAATATATGTGGGAGGAAGGATATGGAAGTTTGAAATTCCCATGTGTAAGAATGACATAGAAAAAGGTGCAACGATGAGCTTGCATGTTGAACACACATAGATGTAAATGGATGCTTGAGTGCATGAATGTAATGCATTATAAGGTTTCCTAGTAGGAAGGAAGAAATGAATAGGTTTGTGAGACTAGCCATGATGATGGATGTAAATTCTCTTTAAATAAGAATGATAATAAGACCCAATAAATAGGAATGAATGAGGTAAAAAGGTGCAAGTGATGCACCTACATATATGTAAATGTACATATACATGCTTAAAAGTATGATATGAATGTTAGAGCAAGTGAAATGTGAGGCAAGATTTGTACTTGCTAGATCTAAATAATGTCATGGATGCATGGATGACCCTATAATGGAAGATTCTGATTTGTCTTGCTGAAATAATAGCTTGAGGGGGATGTGTTCCCTTTTTCCTCAGGAAAAGCTAGTATACATTGATGAAAAGGTAAATGAGGAGGGATGCTTTGTTGCCATTATAAAAAGAAACATGATTATGTTTTTAAATACTACATATGAATGGTTGTGAACAATCATGAACCAATTAATTTCCAATAGATAAGGAAATCAAACAATAAAGTGTTCCTATGGTGGACACCCACATCACATGCTAAGGCATGTGATTAAAGTACAACAAATGCAAATTTATGGAATAAACATAAACATGTGAGTGCACAATCTAAATTCATAATAAAGATGCATGCTGATAATTCCTCATGGAATATTAGGTAAGAATCTAGGATGACAAAGATGAGGCTAAATAAAAAATTGAGGTCATGTCAGACTGTTTGGATATGCAAAAAGAGAGTTGCATGTTGAAGAGGTTTCTATGGAGGAGTTGTTTAAAGAACTTTTCTAGGAGAACATAGCTATAACCTTAATGACTGTTGAGAATTGGATAGCGGGATGCAAAACCTATTTATATAAGAATCTTGGATTACATTTTAAAATATCATGCATGGATACCAAGACATGTAGATGAATGAGGACCAACCTGATCTCTGGTTGGGAAATGTGCAGAATGCACAAGTTCATGATTCATTATGAACAAGAAACTTGTTGATGTAGTATTTTGAATTATCCAAGAAGGTCAAGGTGAACGTGACTAAGATTGTTCAAGATATAGAACAAGAAAATCCCAGGAGGGATAAATTGTAAAAGAAAACAAGGAGAAAGGGATTAATACTTCTCTCACTATGAAACTCTGAATAATAAGACAAAGTTGTATGCTTAAAAAGGACAATTGTGAAAATAAGTACAGCTAGTAACTAAAAGATACAATACTAAATGTGTTTAAATGAATGAGATTGGTTAAGCTATAGTGTCGGAAGGCAATGAGGCCTTGAAATCAATTTAGCTAGGCTGAAAGTTCCTTGTTGGGAGAATCCTTGAACTCCTTTCTTGTTGTCTATTATGTTTCTCAGGGATGAGAAACTGATATGATAATGAATGAAGATATTTTGGCATGAGAATGTTGAGAGCTACAACTGAAATTTGATTGTGGTTGTACTCATGAAAACATTGGGGACAATGTGATGGATTGCATATAGATATGCTAAGGCATATATGAAAATGTTTTACTGAAATAAATGCTATGGTACATGCATTTGATTTTACATGATAGCTAATGTAAAATGTGAATGTGGTGATGTATGTCATGTGTAGAAAAGATTGGAACTGTTAGTGAATGACAATTGACAATAATGAACAACCTTAGATGAAGGGGAATGCAATAAGGTTGCTGATAAAATAAAACTGTGAAATGGATTTTAGAAGTCCCCAGGAAGCACCACTAAAGAGGTAATATCAGAGAAGGTGCTGGTAGCTAGAACAAGTATAAATATTTTGTGCCCATGTGACATGAGAGGTAAAAGGGATCTGGGTAATAATCCCTTCTAAAATAGTCTATGTTTTGATGGCATGCATGTGATTTGAATGGCTGTTGTATGCCATTGATACCAAAGTTGGGTATGATTCAGGAAGAAGAACCTACATGATGGAGGTGTGAACCTCTGACAACCAAGGATGATTGAAATCCTTGGAAAAATGTGTGAACAAATGTATGTCATGAATACATTTCCCAATCAAGGAGTGATTGGGAACAAAGGTGCTCAAAGATAGCATGATGATGTAATGCATGTTTACATGAGAGGGCAGGTAATGGACTACCCATTATGGAAGGAGGGTCCGCCAATACTCTATCAAAGTTGTAGAATGGTAAAGAGAGAAATTGGGTGGCCATGGATGTTGGCACCCTAGTTACCAATGAAGAAAGAATTCTTGAATTTATTCATGCGAAACTTTTAGATTCATGTATGTTGAATTTAGGTCATGATCAACTGAAGTAGGAAAACAAAATCCTACTATAAAAATAAATGTGTATAAGGAACCATGTGGTAAAGGGGTGGCTGAGTTCCAACCCACCAAGGCATACTGCCTAATATGAAAAGTAATTATTTGAAAATAAATGTAAGAATACCTTGTGTGTGAATGTGGCCTTGGATATTGGCACATTGATTAGATTCATTTTTATGTTTGATTGGATTTTGAAAGGATTGGTATGCTAAAGTGATGCATGTTTAAGGAATGACATTTCCCTTTTGAATAAATGAACTTGATTGTTAATATGCACAACTCTGGAATTGTTTGTGAACCACTACAAGTGTGTAATGAAAATATAATGTGCATGAGAACTAATAATTTGTTGGTTGATTGAAAAGGAAATTGCAGGAAGAAAGGTCTTGAATATGACTATGTTGTAAGCCCATAAAGAAGAACAATGCCTGATGGTTATGAGAGAGCCAAACTATCATGAGAAGGAAATATCATGTTTGTGGGATCTAGTTCCTATGTGGAACAGATCTGAAAATGAAAATGTGAAATTTGAAATATGTGGGTGACATATTTTAAATAAATTTGATTAAAATTGATGATAACATCTCACGAATTTCTGTATGTATGTGATACATGTGAGATGAAAAGAAAACTTGTCCAGGGAGGACACATGACGGTTTTAAAAGATGAAAATCATGGAAAAGGGATACTGTAATGACATGAGAACCCTGTGATAAGTCATGTTTCCCATAGATTGATGTGTCATGGTGACATGGGTCGAAGGAACGCTTTCTGTAGAGAAAGCGTGATGGATGCCTCAGTTGTAAGACTCAACAAAGTCTCTGAAACTCTTCTTGTGCGAGAAAGATTTGGTTGGAAATATGGATCACCCGAGGGACTATATAGAAGAGAAGGGGATGCCTAAGCCTAGGTCTGGAGGGTGAGTGATCGCAAGGAAAAGGAGACTCCAATAGTTTTTGTAATATGTTGATTTCGATCATGCACACAATGGGTATGTCAAGGAAACTAGTGAGCCAAGTTAATGAGACAAGCATATGGATGCAAATACATAAACCACACAGATAAGTATTATGCTAATTGTAAATTCCCTCTTGAGTTATGAACATTAATAAAATGTTTATGCATGGAATGATGAATTGACATGCTTGTTGTTTGAAATTTTCATAGGCATGTGCTAAATTCCAAGAGTCTGGGAAAGGACTAGACCAAGAAAAGGAAAATGATGTTGAA
>ML877502.1:0-12193 GCA_009831015.1 Picea engelmannii | reverse complement strand
GAATTGTAAGTATTTTTCTACAAAACTTCTTGAATGAATGGTTGTAGTTTAATTTCTTGCATATGTTTATGATTTTGCTGAACAAAACCCTAGGTGACAAGCACACAAGTAGGTCCTTGTCTCATGTCCCCTTTGAGAGAAATATTCAGCCATTGAAGGAGAGAGCCTAGTCGTTGCTACACTCCCTTCCTTTCTTCATTTATTGCTAGCCGTACTATCTAGAGGCCAAGAAAAGAGAGACGTCTTAAGCCTAGGTTTACTACACCTAAGGTCGTTTTTTCTCTAGGGTTTGCTTAAAAGGCCTTGTTGTAGCAACACCTTGCTTCATCAAACCCTCTAGTTTTGGTTTTATGCTTCATCTTCTAGCTAGCCGTTTTGCCATTTTGACCTAAGGAAGGAGGAGAGAGCATGAGGGCTTGCCATAGCAACACCAGAGTGAGCCTCTCTCCCCTAGGGTTTTGATTTTGAGGCCTTGCCTTAGCAACACCTCAAAACTCCTCCCTCTAGTCCTTAGCCGTTTTGACCTTTGTCTCCTTCAACCCTTGCGTCCTTCACTATTGACTCCATTTTAACCCTAAGGAACTGATCCTAAGACCTCATGCGTTGAAGTGAACCTCATCAAAACTACTCTCAACATTTTGAATCAAACCCTAACTAGCCCTCTAACCCTTTATGTTGTCGCCATCTCCTACTATTAACACCTTTGTGCAGCAATGTTTTGTTTCATAAGCAATTGAATGGTGATTTAGGCATAAATTGAATGAAGTGTTGATCTATTACATTGAATGTCATATCGTTCCAGTATCTATTGGTGAAGTGACATAGTTTTCATTGCTATTTATAAACATTGACTTTGTCAATATTTATTGCTAAATTGCTTGTATGTTTATCAGATAGTCATCTATTTATATGAAGTACTAACCCATTGAACTAGCTTGCATATATCAATTTGTTGTTGCTTTGTTCTAGGCAGGTGTATTTCTTTGGGGTTTTTTTACTTTATTATTGGTTGTTTAGCCAGGACTATCTACTCGGTGGTGACTTGTGAGGGGGAGATTTATCCTTGTCCTATTATCCTCTTGCCTCCTCAAAACCCCAGGTCACCGGGGACGTCTCCCCTGGGCCTCACCTCCCTAAATAGAAAGAACCATCCCATTGTGGTGACATTGTGTGGTATTGGTTCTTGTTACGCCAATTTGACTCTCTATCTTATAGCCTTTTATCCTTGCTACAAACTGTGTGATAACAGGGCCCTACCACCGTAGCACTATAGCATCATTTTTCTTCATCAAGTCCTTATTTGCTTCATCCTTGAGCTAAAGAAGAAGGAAAACCGCTATGGCCTAGGGTTACCTACTTCCTAGTGGTCGTTTTCCTTCTAAGGTTTAGTGATTGAGGCCTTGGGTTACCAACACCTCAATCATTGCCCCTCTTGTCTCTAGCTCACACATTATCATTTGATTCCTTCAAGATTGCCGCTGCTAAAAGTGACTCCATTAACCCTAAAGACATTGATCTTGACCTTCTATTTGATTGATTGATGAGAACACCACTTAAAACTTTTACCTCAAGCTATCTACTAACTTTTCCTAACCCTAGATTAGACTAATTCTCTAACCTTCTTGTTGTTGTTACAAAAGTAAGCTACAACCAATTATTACAGTAGTAAATACTCTTAAAAGCAATTGCAAAAGTTGATTTTTACATTGCCTAATTAGCTTCTGACAAGTGCTAGTATATTGCTATTGTTGATTATCATTTTTTGGTCATTGTGAAGCCTAATTTAAGGCATTGATTGTGAAGCTATTATCATATATACATTCTTGTTATAGATTTCTGTTTGCTTTATCTTTTATCAACTTATTGCTTTCATTGACAAGTCCAAGGTTTTATGAAGCACTAACATCAAATTGTACTTGCAAAAATAGTGTTTTCTTGTTGCTTTGTTCTGGGCAAGTACACTCAAGCATAACATTGCTTCATTTGCTAAAACTTTGGGACTTTCTGATCAGTGTGACTTGTGAGAGGGGATATATTTTCTTGATACTTCAACCTTTTCCTTCTCAAACCCCCAGGTCACCGGGGACGTCTCCCCTGGGCTATCATCCCTAAATAGAAAGAGGTGTCTTATTAAGGTGACAGTGATAGGACAACCTCTTGTTACGCCAATTTGCCCTCTTTAGCCTTTCTCTTTGGGACAAGTACAAATTGCACGATAACAAGGATAACCAACTATTCCTGAAAAATCAATAGGATTATAAAAATCTTCCATTTCTAACTAGATCATTGAACAAAAGTCTAAAGAAAAGGACTGGGACATAAGAATTACTAAGGATCCAACGAGAAGAAAAACTGGCTAACCTCAATCAAAAACTTTTTCAAGTTCAAGGATGAACATAACAAGCCGTGAGTTACTTTTTGAAGAATACTTTGTCAAATTATTTTCAAGTGGAGTCGCCAGATGACCAAGTTTATCTCAAAGAAACAAGAGCACCAACAAAGAAAAAATAAGAAGGAAAACAAAAAGTTCTTAGATTATTATGTACAAGAAGAGATGGATATCAGAGATTGCTTCTTCTCCAAGACTTTCAAGCAGCCAGCCTACACGGAGCCAGAAGGATTGCTCCCGGTAGTATACTTCAAAGAATTTTCTAATGGAGTCGCCACTTGGAGAAGCAAACAATGAAAAACCAACCCAAGTTAAAAAAATTTAGGGAGAAATTTATTACTTAGTTTTAAAAGAATAAGTTAAGTTAAGTCGTTAAGGCCAAGGATAAAAGACTTATCCCCAACAACGGCGCCAAAGATGTTGTCGCCATTATACACACTTGCAAACATGGACTAAGTCTCAATCCACTTAGTGTGTCATCGGAGACAGAATGTCTAAGTTCAAGCCCACTGTCACCTCAACTTGAACTCCTTCCGTCTAGGCTTACTCCTAGAGAAGCCAATGGGGGTAGTCCCTAGTTACTATATGAATTATTAGATGAATTCTAGGAGTTAATTTTAGTTTGTTAAAGGTAAGGGGGAGCTAGCCTATATGAGAGGCAGCAATGCAGTGCAAACCTTTAATGAAAAGCAGCCCTTTCCCTAAGTCAATTATGACTAGTGCCTAAGGTTGGGCAATGGGGTCAATTATGTTACAAGAAAGATCCATGTACAAATGAAAGAATAACTTTACAACTTAATACAAAAGAATTATAATTACAACAAATAAAGAATAGTTAGATGATTAAACAATATACAAAGATACAATTACTTACAGATTTACAAGGAAAGGAAAGATGCACTTGTTAGATCTATTACACCAATGAACTAACCATTCAACTAATTTTGCAGATAAGTAAAGAGATAGAGCAAAGATACATTTACCACAAAAGACAACTTACAATCCCATCTTGAAGGCCCCAAAGGAGAGGTGCGTAACTTCAAGGAGGGAACTTTAGATACACCAATAAATCATAAGATTCTCAACTAAAATGTAAATGCTTGAAAGATAAAGATTGAAGTAAAATTGCATGAAAGTAAAGCCCATACACAACCTAAATTAGATTTATGAACTTAAAGCTTAGGTTGTGTGAGTACATTTTAGAGTTGAATTAGGTGAGGTGAAGTTGCAAGCCTAAACTAGGTGACTTCCCCAATACTCCTACCGCTTTTGCCAAAATGATTGTTGGGTGCTCAAGAAGCAAGGCCAACAAGGCCTTACCCTAGCTCCACAGGTCAACCTGGAAAACTTGGGTGCTCAACAAGAGGGACACCTAGTTTCGTGAGATCATCCCTGATCTAGCACCCCAAGTAGCCTCCACAAGCCCCCTTTTTGGTGGCGAAAGTTGTATCAATAGAGGGTGCTCTAATTACTAGATTTATTGATCCTCCTAGAGCTACAAGTAAATTGATTTAACCAATTAAGATAACTTGTGTTGAAAGCTTAAGGAGATAAAGTAACAAGTGCTTAAGGAAAATGTACAAGAAATGAAAATGCTTCCAAGAGCTTATACAAGAATGAGAAAGGAAATGCTTCTAACTATTATGACATATAAACAAGGAACTAAAAGGGAAATTAAATGAAACTAGAAGCATAAAACCATTAACCATTTAGCATGCTAAACTAGCCTTACGATATTGCATGGGTGGCTAAGCCAATCCTCTTTCCAAGGTGTAGGCAAATGAAAATAAAAAACACAGAAAATTACTTTTTTAGAGAAGTACAAGCCCTAGAGACTCTCTTGGGGCTTGCTTGCAATAGAAGAAGAAGGAAAAAGAGTTGGGAAGATGTTACCTCAACTTAGGAGGGTTTTGTTAGAAGTTTTGGGCCCCTTTTGGGCTGTAGATCCTCCTATTTTGATGCAGACTTGCAACAAATCAACAAGGAAAACTTGCTGGAAAAGTTGCAAAATCTTGGGAAAATTTTTGTTAGCAATAACGATAAATTTTCTATGTAAATTTCATCAAGTAAAATATGTTTTAAAACTCTATCCAAGTATGTTAGAATGCTCAAAGATGTATAGAAAATAACAGAAATTTTTAGAGGTTGAAAGTGGGCAGAAAGAGAGATTTCCAGATCTGAAATCTTCACTCCAACCCCTTAGATAACCTGCAAATTTTGTGAGAAAAGCTACAAAAATAGAGAAGATGTGAGTAGATCTAGATGGTAAAACAAAATACTTTGCAATACCCAAATAAGCATTTCACTAGATCTATGATAATACTACCACAAATCTACCCAAGCAAAATACTTTGCTTGGACTTCCTACTCTAGATCTATAACTAAAACATGCACAAGAAAGAAAAATTGAACAAGATCACCTCAATAGTTGTAAGATGGCACCAAGAAAACTCTCAACACCACGGATCCTCCAAAGATTTCTTTATTCAATAGAAGCAAGCTTGAGCAAATACTTGCCACAAGCTTGAGAAGAAAGAATGAGAACAAGAAAGAGAGAGAGGAGTGGGAGAGATTTTGGCATAGTAACAATAGCAGGGAGTAGATCTGAAATGAGGGGGGGTGAGCATTCTTTTATACTTGGGAGAGGAGAGAGAACCCTCTTGGATGAGTTACAAGTGTCACACATCCAAGAGAAATAGACAAAGTCAAGGAAGAGTCACTTTTAGGGTTTTGGTAGTGAGTTAGGGTTTGAGGGGTGAGGTGTAAAGGGGGAAAACACCTTTTCCTATGGTCAAATGTTAAGTTAGAAACCAAGGAGGGCGAATTTAGGGTTTAGGTGACTTTTTTCACTTAAACTTTCTATTTCCCATGTGTCAATTAGCTAGGGAACACCACTTTAAGTTGTTGGCTAAGCAAGGGGGGGTCTTTTAAGTGGAAAATTACTTTTCCAACTTAGGAAATGTTAGAATATAGAAGATTGTGTGCTCGTTTTACCATTGACGATGCCCTCGTCACCCAACCATAGGCCGAAGCCACCCTCCAAGCACCTTAACCTTGACTGAGAATTAATCTGGAAGCAAACCCTAGGCTAGATATCCAAACAAGGTGTAGCGCATCTTCCTCCAAGGATAGCGCACCAACAATAGCTGATCAGATAGTCCAAACCCTAACCAAGAGATAGTCCAAGCCAACACTGAAACTGGTTGTTGTAGTAGCTGCACCTACAGCTCTCCTCCACACGTGTGCACCAAACTAGGAACTACAGTGCGCACCAGTTGCTCTCTGCAATTCTGAGATGTGTCAAATGAGAATTGGCGCCCTGTATTTATAGTGGTTCTGCTAGATTTGTTGGGGTCGACTTCTCCTTCTGGGTACATGTCTGTTCAGTATATTATTATTATTTCTGGTCGACTTCTTCTCTTGGAGGCTAATAACCAAATATAAATTATCTTCTTGAGCCGACAAGACTTCTAGGTTTATTAGCCAACTCATTAGGGTTTTCTCTTGCTTTCCGGAGTCTTCTATTATCGTCAGGTTTACACGTGGAGCTAAATACCTCCCGCAGCTACCATTATATTAACAGGAAAAAGGTTAGGAAACCTTTCCCACTCTCTCTCTCATGAATTTTTGCTCATATTTTACAAAAAATTGACATTTTGACTTTGTCAATTAAGCAATTAAATCGCTGACTTGGACTGACTTGGACTCTTCATGGACAATAACCTAGCAAAACTTGTCCAATTGAGCTGAAACTTGGTCCAAGGGTGTAGGGGGTCTCATTCCATTTATTTTGAGTACTCATACCCCTATCAAAATCCCCTAGGACCTAGTTTTTACATTTTTACATCAAAATTAATTAAAATTACCATTAACTAGGTAATTTTAAAAAATTAAAAAGAAAAACTACTTAGACTCGACAGAATTCCGCAAGATTGTAGAAGATGTCTAGTATGGTCATTTCTAGATCCTAGTGACCCATAGGGCTCGATCATTAGAACGCCTTTCACCACTTTGGAGGATTATTGTGGAAGTGAAAAACTCAATGGTAATTAAAAACGCTAGTTAGGCCAAATTAATTACCTAAGGAAAAAAAAAACTCGATGAAAGGACTTCCCTAATGATAAAGTCCTAGGAAACTAACCTACAATATGATCCATGCAGACCCATTACATTATTATCCCACGCAGGGGAACGGAAATTCCAGTTACAAACAGACGTGTCGAGGCCAAAAATGCCTTGTAGAACTAGTAAGTCTTCAAACTTTATTGCACCAATAGGTACATAGCTTCATGGCACATGGAGTTGACCCCCTAGTCGAAATAAGTAGTCAACAGGGGAGTTGGTTATGCTTTCGAGGTTCCTTGGAGGGATTTGTTACACATTTTAATACTATTTTGATGAACCTCCTCGTCTTGTCATCCACACATGCCACTCCTCTTACTCTTTGGCACAAGTTTAGAGGATTTGGTTGGTGGAATGAATTTCCTTAGAGATTTTTGAGGGGTGTTATAAAATATTCGATGTGCTCGCTTAACCATAGACAATATCACAATATTGTCACCCAACCATAGGCACGCGGCCACCCCTGAGCACCATAACCTTTGCTAGATAGAATGATTCCGAAAGCAGCACTAGAACCAACAGATAACCAAGAGAGTGCATCTTTCTCCAAAGATAACGCACCAAACAAAAAGTCCCAAAACCACAGAACAAGGATAGTACTCAACTGCAGCAGTGGTAGTTGCACGCAGATCAAGTCACGAGCATCATCATCACTATCCATCTAGCTTGGAAATCACCCCCAACACTATTGATTGGCACACCAACCTAGGAAACACCTTCAACATTATTAGTAGTCTCCATGGAAATCTAGTAGTAGTACACAGTTACTACAATGCCATCCAATAGATCACAGCAGTGTCAATCCATAGCAGCACACAACTGTTATCCAGTGGTACACAACCACTCCTAGTAGCGCACAACTACTATCTAGTGACATACAGTCACTACCAGTGGAACACATCCACCACAGTGGTACATAGCTATTGTCCAGAGACACACAATCTCCACTATAATCAACTAATAGCTACACAAGCTATCACCATGCAGTACAATAGTCTCCTGGCATCAAATCATATCATCATCTGCATCATCTCTCGAGGCCGTACTCCATCTGAGTAATCGGGCATGATGCTAAATAAGTCATGTGCTTGACCCAACGCACTCAACAGTGTCTCGCATAAGTCACCCACTCAACAGAGTGATACATGGACAATTCTTCGAATCCAGACATACGTCCTAGAAGAATGATTGTCCCAGCAAATGTTGAATGCCCCGCAATGGGCTACAAGGACCATTCTTCTAATCTGGACATACGTCCTAGAAGAATGTCATTCCTCCCAGATGTTGAAAGCCACGCCATGGGCTACAGAGACCATTCCTACGGGAATGTCAGTCTCGGACTATTTTCTAATCAGTCACCATATGTACCATAGAGATCAATCTCTACCCATAAGTGCCTTAGAAAATATCGGTTTTGTATCAACCATCCTAATTGGGACGCCATGTCCTTAGGGGGCGAACTATTAAACCTGATCGGGCCATTAACTGTGCCTCAGGAGAATATCATTCCTGGACCATTTTCCTAATCAGGCCACAATCTGTGCCTTAGGAAAATACCATTCCATGATACGTCAGCAATCTGTCAACCTGGACCATTCTCCACCGGGAGAATGTTTGTCCACCAGCAATTTGTTCTTCCTGGACCATTCTCCACCTGGAGAATATCTGTCCACCAACACACTGACTATCAATGATGACATATATCAGTACTCCCTCTCAACCGAGTAAGTCATCTCCTCCCTTTCAACCAAGGGAGCAATCTCCACGAGTCCCAGCTTGTCCCTCAAGTATGCAAACTTTATCTTGGACAGAGGCTTTGTCAAAATATCAGTTGTCTACTCATCAGTGGAGATGTACTGGAGAATCACTTCTCCCTTCTAGACTTTATCACAAATAAAATAGTACTTGATCTCAATGTGCTTTGACCTGTCATGGAACACAGGGTTCTCTGAAAGCTTCATACAACTCTGATTATCACAATATATCACAGTCGTATTCAGCACCTGATCAAATATTCCAGAAATCATCATACGGAGCCATACTCCTTCCGCACAAGCATCACAAGCTGCAATATACTCTGCTTCTACAGTGCTAAGTGCAACAGACTTTTGTTTCCTGCTAGCCCATGATATCATAGCAAATCCCAAATTGTAACATATACCAGAAGTACTCTTCCTGTCATGTACACTCCCTACCCAATCTGAATCTGTAAATCCACGCGGTTGTGCATCACTGTTTGAGACATATCTCAAACCATAATTTAGCGTCCCAGGAAGATATCTCAAAATGTGTTTTGCAGCTATCCAATGCTCATGTCTAGGTTCCACCTGGAACTGGATCAACATGTTCAAAGCAAAGCAAATGTTCGAACGTGTATTAACCAAATACATCAATGAGCCAATCAATTGTTGGTACAGGGACAAATCTACTAGATCAGAATTAGAGTCTCTCAACTTCCTCAGATCTGTCACCATGGGAGTTTCCATGGATTTGCAATCCATCAATCCAAACTTCTAAAGGATCTTTACAACATACTTCCCTTTCCCTAGGAATATTTCACCATGCTTCTGCCATACTTCTAGTCCCAAATAATAATGCATGAGACCAAGATCCTTTATATCGAATTTACATGCTAACTCCCTCTTACACTGAATAATGAGAAGTTGTGCACCTGTCAAAAACAAATCATCAACATATAATAGTAGGATCACAGGTGCATCATTCACAACCTTGTAATAAAGGTTTGGATCAGCATAGCTCTTGGAAAATGCAAGTCTTGTCAAGTAATTGTCAATTCGTGCATACCAAGCTCTTGGAGCTTGCTTGAATACATACAAGGCCTTTAATCTGCATATATGGGCTTCTCTCGAGTGTACCTCAAAACCTTGAGGTTTCTCTATGTATACTTCTTTCGTAATTACTCCATTGAGAAAAGCGGTCTTTACATCCATCTGAAGTAAATTCCAACCCATGGATGTTGCAAGGGATATGATGGCTCTAACAAAGGTATATCTGGCAACTGGAGCAAACGTCTCATCATAGTCTTCTCCCTCTTGTTGGGAGAACCCTCTAGCCATGAATCTTGCCTTGTATTTATCGAGACTCCCATCTACTACATGCTTTATCTTGTAAACCCATTTTAAAGTTACTACAGACTTTTCTTCAGGTCTAGGCACAATTTCCCATACATCATTTTTCATGATGGATTGATAGGTCCCTTCCATTCTTTCTTCCTGACTGCTTCTTCAAAGGTGGAAGGTTCTGCATTGAGATATTATGGAGAACATGTAGTTTCGTCCTTGGGACCTTCATGTTCTTCTTCATCGTTGGGATATATGGAATCTTCTATAGATTTCCTGAAGCCAATCTTTTCATCAAAAGTCACATCTCTACTAATTTCAACCTTTTGATGACCTGGGACAGATTCTGTAAGCTTTTGATGACTCACTATATCCGACGAATATGCCCTTCTTTCCTGAAGGTTCCAACTTCTTTCTTTTGACCTTGGGAACATGAATATAGACAGGACAGCCAAAGATCCTCAAGTTTTCAACACTTGGCTTCTTTCTGGAGAAAGCTTCTTCTGGAGTCTTGTTCTTCAATATACGATGAGGACTTCTATTTTGAACATATAAGGTTGTCATAGTTGCTTCTCCCCATAGAAACATGGATATATTCTAGTCATTCATCATTGCCTTAACAGATTCTTCAAAGGATCGTTTCTTTCTTTCTGCTACACCATTCTGCTAAAGATTGTAGGGAGTAGTGAGATCCCTCCTAATCCCGACCTCTCCAATTAGTGAGGAGGTTGACATTGGTCCACACATATCTAAGTGTATCAAATCCAAAACACCTTTTGCGTTACACGCTTCCTTTAGAATTGGTACTTGGTGAGATCTCCTGCCTTACCACTTGATGGAGTCATCTGCTCCATGTTTGCAACTATCATTGGAGCTCCTTCTCAGAGCTATTGCCTATGACCTACCCGAAACAAGAACAACAAGAGCAAAAGTATTTCCAATAGCATTTTCAAAAGAAGATATCTATGGTAACAAGGATGGTAGTCATCATAAAGTTACTAAGGTGACCTGCCCGGCAGCAAAACAATAGATATCTCCTAGAAGAGAAGTTAGTTCATTTTGCAAACAAGTGCAATCGACATCTATATCAATAGTAATTACATGCAACCAAGTATATCTAACAGTAATAGAACCTTTCAACGATTGTTGTCATAACTATGGTGTTTACTTATACCATAGCAACTATCAAACTTGATATGTGCAAATTGAAACTTAACAATTTGATTAATCAAACCTGGAACATGGGGCCTCAACTGCTTATTCCTCTTAATATACTGAATCCAAGATCACTGCTTGGACAAGGTCTCTTGTACATTCCCTGCAAAAAACACTCATGCTTTGCTAGATGATATAACATAAAAAGCATATACAAGTGCATACCTTTGAAATTTGCAACATCATTCAGCTTGTCTTCTAATCTGAAACTAGACACCATCTTGACAAGAAGAGGTTAGAAACTGAATCAAAAAGGTTCAATGATTAGAATAGGCTAGAAACCCTGAAATTTCAACTTTGACCACAAAATCAATTTTGACAAAAAGTCCACCTTTGACCAAAAACTCAACTTGACGTTTTTGCTGGTTGAGGACACCAGAGAGTCCGCTAGGCTAGGGCGCACTAGAATATGTCTAAATTAGGTTCAACGCTTCACTTAAGGTGCCCAAAGAATTAGATTAGGGTTTGTTGCAGCTGCAAAATCAGAAACCCTAGTTCCAGCTACAACTAGTGCTACAACGAGCTTGACAAAGAACTCCCACTCTACCTTCCAGCGGTTAGACTTTTTTGAAGGTAGTGTGAGCACAAAAGAAAGAAAGAAGTTGGAACCTTTGCTAGATAGAATGATTCCGGAAGCAACACTAGAACCAACAGATAACCAAGAGAGTGCATATTTCTCCAAAGAGGGCGCACCAGATAGAAAGTCCAAAACCACAGAATAAGAACAATACTCAACTGCAGCAGTTGCAGTTGCACTCACCAAGAATACCACCAAGAATATCAAAATACCACCAAGAATGTCACCAAGAATACCACCAAGAGATACTAGAAGGTAGGGCGCATATCTTAGGCTAAATAGTGCTAAAGAGAGAGAGAGAGACCAAGAATCACCGCAGAGGATCCACCTTCCATTCTTGCAGCTGCAGCTCCAAACTTGCGCTACACTTGAGAGAGTGAGTGAGGTGAGTGAGTACAAATGAGCTACAATTCAACAAGGGGGTCAACTCCATGTACCATAAAGAGAGGCATCATCAGATGCTACCGAGTCAGAGACTATTTGGTTCTACAGGGCAATTTTTGCCTCCAGCACGTATTTTTGTATCTGGAATTTCCGCACCCCTTTGTGGGTTAATAATGTAATAGGTCTGCATGGATCGTAGTTAGGTCAGTTACCTTAGGATTTCTTCATTAGGAGAGTCTGTTTCACTGAGTGTTTTTTATCCTCGGATTATTAATTTGGCTTTTCAGCCTTATTAATCTCCCTTGAGTTTTTCACTCCCACAAATAATTCCTCCAAAGTGGTGAAAGGCATTCTAATAGATTTATCCTCTAGTAGCTAGTGTTTAGGAATGATGTAAATGACCATGTATGACATCTTAGAAAGTTT
>WSFP011470192.1:0-17832 GCA_009831015.1 Picea engelmannii | reverse complement strand
CATAAAATAATGAGAAAGGACGTTGTATACCTTGGAATGATCAGATGAAATGATAGTATAAGTCAAAATGCAGGTGATGAAGGGTAAAATAATAGCAAAAAGTATGGGCAAAAAGGGTACAATATGTGGTCCTAACAATCACAAAGGAGAGCCAGATCATATGGTCAGAAGAATTCATCAAGTGGTGGAAGTGAAATAGATCAGGGAGCAGGTAATGGACTTAGCTCACAGTCATCAGCAAAAGATCAAGTAGGCCTTTGACAGGAAGGTCAGGAAGGAGGAATTCGAGTTGGGAGATTTGGTGCTTAAGTGGGATGCACCCAGTCAGGATAGGGGAAAACACATTAAGTTTGATGCCCTCTCAATCGAGCCCTTCAAAATATCTGAAGTATTCTTAAATAACACGTACAGGTTGGAGGCTTTGGAGGGTGAAGAAGTTTTTAACAGCTCAGTAAATGGGCTTTTCCTGAAGAAATGTTTTTCTTGAGCCTTAGTCGGCTCCTCTGTTTTTTGTAAATATTGTTTTTATTTTTATTTTCGTCTTAATAAATGAATCCATAGCCCAATAGAAGGCAACTGGAACTGCAGAAAGAGTTCTTAGAGCATCGCGGGGACGACTCTATCCCCCATGGAGCCTAATGTTAGCGCCAATTCTTGTAGGGGGGGGGTGTTTCTCTCCGATTTCAGGCCCTTGGCATAAATGCGTAGAAATGGGGTTTAAAAACCCATCAAACACATTCTATTCAAAGGATGTAGTCATGAGCGGTGAGCGCACCACACAAAAAAGGTCCATTTCAAGTCTAAAATCAAGCGAGCAGGCATTTTGTTTTCAATGGTCAGGATCCACAGATGGAGCAGATCGACGGTCATCAGGTAAGCTTGAGTCATGGAATTGCATGAGGTATAGCGCATGGGCTCATTTCTTATCACCAAAATCGCGAAATGATTAGCTGTTTCACGATTTCGGCTACCAGGATGTCAAGAGACACGAGGTCTCTCTCTTCCACTGCATTGGGAATCCCCGAAACCCGAAGCGCAAAATGTAAAATCCACCCAGGAGCCATTTCGGCATTTTGGCTATTGGGATGTCAAGAGACACGTGGTCTCTCTCTTCCACTGCATCGGGAATCCCCGAAATCCGAAGCGCTAAATGTAAAATCCGCCCAGGAGCCATTTCGGCTATTGGGATGTCAAGGGACACAGGGTCTCTCTCTTCCACTGCATCGAGAATCCCCGAAACCCAAAGCGCAAAATGTGAAAAGCGCCCAGGAGCCATTTCGGCATTTCGGCTACTGGGACTTCAAAGGACAAATGGTTGCTCTCTTCCACTGCATTTTGAAACCCCGAAACGCGAAATGTGAAAAGCGCCCAGGAGCCATTTCGGCATTTCGGCTACCGAGACTTCAAAGGATGAGGGGTTTCTCTCCACAACTCCATTTCGAAACCCTGAAATACGAAATGCGAAAAGCACCCAGGAGCCATTTCGGCATTTTGGCTACCAGGACTTCAAAGGACGAGGGGTTGCTCTCCACTGCATTTCAAAACCCCAAAATGCGAAATGTGAAAAGCGCCCAGGAGCTATTTCGGCTACCAGGACTTCAAAGAACAAAGGGTTGTTTTTTGTGTTTTCAGTCTCGGCCACCCTCCATGGAACAAGCAGTTAATGAATATTGAGCAGGTGGTTGAGACCTCAGTTCAACTCATAAATGGAGGGCATGGAAAAGGCCTGGAGTAATCATCCCATGGTACCCTTGTATGCAAGTCCCCCTGCAAGAGCCATGTTGAGTTAAGATGGCGTATGACGAAGGAGTTCCATCCAGGTTTGACTAAGGAGCCTACACACGCTAATTTGGAATTTAATGTCCCAGCTACCTTCCTGTTGTGAAGGTGGAAAATTTCCCTGAGTATATATACTCATTTTTTGTATTTCTGTAGGGATGGATGGTAGAGCAAAGCTCTCAACTGTAATGTTTTAATGAAGCACTGGTTTTCTTGGCTATGTATCTGTATATGAAATTTCCTTGTTTAATGTAAGGCAACTCTCTTTTTCATCTTTTTTCGATCTCATACTAAAAGATTTCATGACTGAATGATTCACATGAATCGTCGTGACTGTGTTATGATAAAGGATTTATTATAACGTTGTTATGTTCTTTTAGTGTTTTTTTCTTTTGAATATAAGAGGTTCTTGTGTTCAAAGTTTTCTTCTACAGGTTGTTGGAAGCCCGATGCCTATAGCATCCCTTCACATTTCCTCACAGAAGTCTTCCTCCTACTCGCCCTTATTAGAACTTACTGCCTGAAATTGAATCAAGACCTCATATGCTTGTGCATGCCTGGCCTAGTTTCTGAGTTAGAATGATATTGTTCTGAGTTTACTTCCATCCATCACCCTTTATCAACAAATCATGACATTTAAACTGATGGGCATCAGGATTACTCCTACCACATTCCAGGAGTGACTTCTGATGCCAACACCGGCATCGCGTGTCCTTGTTGATGGACGATCCAGATGAACTCTGGGATTTGGGCCTTCGAAAGTTCTGGCTTTTCGCATCTGTCTTTCTTCCAAAGTGGTTATCCACCGGAGTGTAGGATCTCATGCCACGTGTCCACTTCGAATAATGGTCTCGATCTACTCCAGCTCTTCGTAGCTTCGTGCTTCAAGAGTCCTGCTGAATTTGAAGGAGCTACAAGAGCCATTCTATGGGAGCATGGAAAAGACCCTAGCTAAGATATAGGGCCCCCCGTGCACTCCTGGGGTTCTTGGTCTGGGACCAAACAGTCAGTGCCATGGAAAAATACCCTTGTTAGGGCCCCCAATAGATGACTGGAGCTCTTGGTTTGGGACCAAGCAGTTAAAGTCCTTAGATATGTCTAGGGCCCCTGGAAATGTTCCAGGGTACCCATGTATGGGAGATGGGTTGATCCTTGGTCTTGTACCTTGGTGGATAAGACCCAAAGATGTTTTGGGGCTACCTGGTCTTTGATCAGGTGTTTGTTGGTGTGTGACCCTCCTTTGAAGGTGGGCATGACCACATGAGGGATGTATCCCATATGCAGTGATGATAAAGTTAAAAAGGTCACCTTGAGAATGAATGGACAAGTATTTCCACCAAGTAACCCCTCCTAAACCCTCTTCACTCATGCTTGTGTTTATTTGGGGATTTGTTTTTTGCTTTAGGGGTTAATATGAAAATATTAATTAAATTTTTTAATTATAATATGTTTAATTAATATTTATATTAATTAAATATGTTATTATTATTATTATTAACCTACCTAGCCTAAAGTATAAATAGAGACCTACCCCTCTACCTTCAACTCACTCTTATGTTCTCTTGAAAAAGTAGGCAGATCTCTCTTTTCTTGTTGCGGCCCCCTTTGCAATAGTGACTGAGTTTGTTTAGTGATAGTTCTACCCTCCTAATCTGGCCAAGTTTCTGCCCCAAGATTATTGTTGTCTACTTCTTGTTTGGGGATGATCCAAGTTTTATTGCAGGACTGCTTTATGGTGTAGTTACCTGTGTGTTGAAGACTGAAGCTTTCGTCATCTCTCTCTAGCACAGATCTGATCCCTTCTTTGAGCGTTGGACTCTCTAGTGTAGATCTAGTCCTATACATTGGGTCGTGGCCTCTCAAGCACAGATCTGGCCCCTGCTGTGTCTTCTCAAGAACAGATCTGTCCCTATCCTTTGAGTCACAACCTCACTAAATTGTTTATCTTAGACAGCCATAACCCCTTCTATCTCTTCCTTATATGGGGGTTTGAGTTCATGTAATTTTAGTGTGCATGAGGGTTTGTTTCCAGTCTCATGTGTGTGATGATTTAAGATTGGTGGCAATTAGTCTGCTCTTTCTCCTAACAAGAGATCTAACCCTTGAGGTAGATCTATGATTTTGGACTTTTTTTTAGCATAATTACAAATGGAATTACATATCTTTTGTGTGGCATGAACTCCTTCAGTAATCAGAGGTAAGACTTCAAGGTAAGTGACTTTTTCAGTCTATTATTGCTTAGATTTACTGTTCTTTGATTTTGAAGTTAATTAAATGTTTTTAATCTGTTCTCTAGATTATCATTGCTTAGATCTATTTCAGATCTAAAAGATTAGATCTGTAGTTTATATCTATATCATTAGTTAGATTTGTTTTATTGCTGTTATATCTGATCTATATCAGATCTACTGTTTAGATCTCTTCTTTAGTTTAAATTATATCAGATCTATAGATCAGATTTATTTTGTATAAGATCTATATCAGATCTACTGACTAGAACTGTTCTTTATCTATATCAGAACTAGTTTTTGTTTTTTTATTAGTCTAGATCTAATCCTATGAACTGGCTTACTAAGAAATAGACTGTTGTTGAATCTAATTTCTGTCAACTCAGTTTAGCGTGTTGTACACACTCAAAAATAATAGATTGTTATTCTATCTCTGATTTGATTTTCCTAAAGTTAAGCAGTTCAGTATTATTGTTCTAAGATTTGATGTAATTGATCTATCTAACAAAATTTTTAAAAGACAACATTATTCTGTTTTACTTCCCTAATTCTAACATGGTTTCAGAGCTTAGGGTGTAGGATATAATCTTGAGCTTAGGGTATAAGATAAATCATGCAACAGATGGAAGTATTGAGAAATACAAGGCGAAATTTGTGGCTCGTGGTCTCTCTCAGAAAGAAGGAATTGACTACGACGATATTTTTGCACTAGTTGCCAGGTATACTTCAATTAGGATTATTATCTCACTTGTAGTAGTTTTTGGTTGGAAACTTCACCAGATGGATGTTAAGACTGCTTTTCTTAACGGTGAAGTTGAGAAAGAGGTATATATTGAGCAACCTGAAGGTTTCATGATACATGATAAAATATCTCATGTGTGAAAACTCAAGAAAGCCCTGTACGAGTTGAAGCAAGCTCTGAGAGCTTGGTATGGTAGAATAGACAGTTTTCTACAAAGTCTTGGATTCACCAAGAGCATAGCAGATCCAAATCTTTATATAAGGATTGTTCAAAATCATTGAGTTATCATAGTCTTATATGTGGATGATCTATTCCTCACTGGAGAGGAAAACTTGACAGCTCAGACTAATAGGGATCTTTCTACAGAGTTTGAAATGAAAGACTTGGGACTCATGCATTATTTCTTAGGCTTGGAGGTATGGCAGAGACCAGGTGAGATCTTTCACTCACAGAGTAAATATGCAGTTGATGTGCTCCGCAGATTTGGCATGATGGACTGCAAGTCCATGACAACTCCAATGATCTCTAACCTAAAGAAACTACAAGATCAAGTTACAAGTTCAGATCTAGAAGACCCCACCTTATATCGGCAGATCATTGGATCTTTGATGTATCTCGTACATATGAGACTAGACATTTGTTATGCGGTAAATGATCTCGGCCAGTTCATGTGTGAACCAAAGCATATACACATGGTTGTTGTGAATCATATTATGAGATACGTTCGGGGAACTATAGCTTATGGTCTCAAATACACTTCCAGTGGAGGTGTAATGCTCCATGGTTTTACAGATTCAGATTGGGTGGGAAGTACAGTGGATCGGAAGAGCACTTCTGGATATTACTTCAGTTTGGGTTCAACAATGATTTCCTGGTCGAGCAGGAAACAGGGCTCTATATCCCAAAGCACTGCAGAAGAAGAATACATTGCTACACGTGTTGCTAGAAGAGAAGCAGTGTGGCTTAGGAAGCTACTTTTTGTTCAGTTCAGAGCTTGAACCCACAGTCATTCACTGTGACAATCAGAGCTGTATAAAGCTCACCGAGAATCCAGTGTTTCACGACATATCGAAACACATTGAGATGAGATACCACAATGTCCAGGACATGGTTCAGAAGAACGTTCTCATCATTCAATATGTTCTGATGGCAGAACAGATGGCAGATATTTTTACCAAGCCACTGTCCTTGACAAAGTTTATATACTTTCGTGACAAGCTTGGTGTAGCTGAGAATGCCTCTATTGCTGAGAGGGATTTTGAAGCAGTTCCAAGAACCATTCTCCGAGAGGATGGAAAAGACCCTATCTGAGATCTAGGGCCCCCAATGCACTCCTGGGGTTCTTGGTCTAGGACCAAAAAATCATTTCCATGGAAAAATACCCCTGTTAGGGACCCCAGTAGATGATTGGGGTTCTTGGTCTGGGACCAAGCAGTGAAGACCCTTGTGACGGCCCCCAGTATATGATTGGGATTCTTGGTCTGGCACCAAGCAATTAAAGTCCCTAGATATGTCTAGGGCCCCTGGACATGTTCCAGGGTACCCATGTCTAGGACATGGGTTGATCCTTGGTCTTGTACCTTGGTGGATAAGACCTCAGAGATGTTTTGGGGCCACATGGTCTTTGATCAGGTGTTTGTTGGTGTATGACCCTCCTTTGAAGGTGGGCATGACCACATGAGGGATGTATCCCATATGCAGTGATGATAAAGTTAAAAGGGTCACCTTGAGAATGAATGGACAAGTATTGCCACCAAGTAACCCCTCCTAAACCCTCTTCACCCTTGCTTGTGTTTATTTGGGGATTTGTTTTTTTCTTTAGGGGTTAATATGAAAATATTAATTAAATGTTTTAATTATAACATGTTTAATTAATATTTATATTAATTAATTATGTCATTTTAATTATTATTTTTATTATTAACCTACCTAGCCTAAAGTATAAATAGAGACCTACCCCTCTACCTTCAACTCACTCTTATGTTCTCTTGAAAAAGTGGGCGGATATCTCTTTGCTTGTTGTGGCCCCCTTTGCAATAGTGACTGAGTTTGTTTAGTGACAGTTCGACCCTCCTAATCTGGCCAGGTTTCAGCCCCAGGATTATTTTTGTCTACTTCTTGTTTGGGGATGATCCAAGTGTTATTGCAAGACTACTTTATGGTGTAGTTACCTGTGTGTTGAATACTAAAGCTGTCATCATCTCTCTCTAGCACATATTTGATCCCTTCTTTAAGCGTTGGCCTCTCTAGTGTAGATACGGTCCTATACATTGGGTCATGGCCTCTCAAGCACAGATCTGGCCCCTACCATGGCTTCTCAAGCACAGATTTGTCCCTATCCTTTGAGTCGCAGCCTCACTAAATTGTTTATCTTAGATAGCCATAACCCCTGCTATCTCTTTCTTATATGGGGGTTTGAGTTCATGGAATTTCAGTGTGCATGAGGGTTTGTTTCCACTCTCATGTATGTGATGATTTAAGCTTGGTGGAAATTAGTATTCTCTTTCTCCCAGAAAGAGATCTAACCCTTGAGGTAGATCTATGATTCTGGACTTTTTCTAAGCATAATTAGAAATGGAATTACATCTCTTTTGTGTGGCATGAAATCCTTCAGTAATTAGAGGTAAGACTTCAAGGTAAGTGACTTGTTCAGTCTATTATTTCTTAGATTTACTATTCTTTGATTCTAAAGTTAATTAAATGTTTTTAATCTGTTCTCTAGATTATCATTGCTTAGATCTATTTCAAATCTAAAAGATTAGATCTGTAGTTTAGATCTATATCATTAGTTAGATCTGTTTTATTCCTGTTAGATCTGATCTATATCAGATCTACTATTTAGATATTTTCTTTAGTTTAAATTATATCATATCTATAGGTCATATTTATTTTGTATAAGATCTATATCAGATCTACTGACTAGAAATGTTCTTTATCTATATCAGAACTAGTTTTTGTTTTTTATTAGTCTAGATCTAATCCCATGAACTGGCTTACTAAGAAATAGATTGTTGTTGAATCTAATTTCTTTCAACTCAGTTCAGAGTGTTGTACACACTTAGAAATAATAGATTGTTGTTCTGTCTCTGATTTGATTTTCCTAAAGTTAAGCAGTTCAATATTATTGTTCTAAGATTTGATGTAATTGATCTATCTAACGAATTTTTTAAAAGACAACATTATTCTGTTTTACTTCCCTAATTATAACAATTCCTTTACTCTCTCAGCTTCTTCTTGCTTCCTCCCAAAGTACGATATCACCTGACACGTGTCCCCTGCTTGAAGATCAACGACCATGAGTGATTGCAGAGATTCAACTCGCTCATTCTTTAATTTCCTTGTCAATCCCCGCAAAGAGAAGATGTTCTTCCATAGTGGGATCGATATCCACCGTTGATTTGTTGATCTAACAAGATCAATGATCCTAAGCGATTATGGTCTCACAACTTGCAGAAACTTTAATTTCCTTCCCGATCCCCACAATGCCTCCCCACCGTCGATTTCTCTCAAATGAGATCTAACGGTTGTGACTTAACCTTTTACTCACCTTCATCGAATGACCTGTGTTCACCTACCCTCCGATCCAATGATCCCATATATCTCTTGATCCCACAGTGGCGATCGCTCCCAAATTTGAAAGGGACAGTCACGATCCTTTGAACCCTTACAAAGGATCTATGACGTTATATCTCCTGTGTAGATTTTGCAATGCCATTCCTCCTGAGATTTTCAACTTCATAGTCAGAATTCGATCTCAACCATGAGAATCTGACCAATAGACCTTGTTATCACTCCAAAAGTCACCCTATATTGTACTCAGGTGATCTTGGTAACATCAAAAGATTTTGTAAATGTAATTGAGTTTTTAAAAGGTCAAATGGACAAGACTCTGAATAATAAGCCTTTAACTCAGAAATCTGGGCTAATCATGCACAAGCAAATGAGGTCTTGAATAGCTTCAGTCAGTGAATAGGAGTAAAAGTGAATAGGAGGAAGACTTAATGAGGGAGGTGTAAAGGTATTCTATTAAGATGAGGTCTCAAGCAACCCAAGGAAGAAAAACTCAAACACAAGATCCTCTTGAATTCAAAGTTTAAAGAAAACTGAAGAAAATCACAGCAGTATTATAATCAAGCATTCATCATAACACAACCATGACAAACTCATGTGGATCCTCTAGTCATGAACACTTCAGCATAAGAGGTAACAAGATGATGTTAAAAGAAACTGACTTCTACTAATAAAAAATCCTCAGGTCCAGTACATAACCAAAGAAAAATCTACTCAGTCAAAGAATATTACAATATGGGAGCCTCCCTTCAACCATTCGAACCCTCTAGAGCATTTGATCTATCTATTTATCACAAAGGGGAGGCAACAACTGGAGGTATGAGTTGGCTTCCTTCCCTTGAAAATCTCTAAACATCTATTTGATCTAACAACTTACTTAACAACCTATGTTATAAAAAAGGAAAATGTTGGTGACTAATCCAACCAAACTTCAAACTAATTCGATCCCCTTTTGCTACGCAGCTCCTTGTTTTCCATGTGTCTTTCAAAGCACATGGTTATCTTCATGATGCCAGTTGTTGTTTCTACAACCTTTTCCATCATCAACTTTCCAAAATTTGTTAGCTTGGCCCTCCTAGACCCCTGGTCCCTATTGACATCTTCCTTGGGTAGCAAATTTGGGTAGTGCACTTCAAAAAAGGAAAAAGAGAAGAGGTAGAGCCACTGTACTGCATATGTGTGCAAACCTTTGTCTCCTATGAAATATTAGGGAGTGAAATTACGTAGCGCCACTGTGCTACGTCTGTGTGCAGACTCTGTTCTCTGCCAAAATTTGGGTAGCGAATTTAGGTAGCGCCACTCTAGTGTTTTTCAAAACTGTGAAAATGAACTCTTCATTTACAAATCATCCTCGTGCAATCCAAAATAACGAAACTCGGATCTGTGCAAAAATAGTGCCTCTCTGCCCTGGTCTTTGCTTTCGATGGCTTGTGAGACAAAATTCTAACCTATAAACCATCAAAGCTCTTCTTTCGGTGGCTAAGGACAGCTGTGCAAACTGAAATAGCCACTGAAAAGGAAATCTTTAGCAGACTTCTTCAAAGCTTCATCTAACTTTCTTTTCATACCCAGAATAGCTGATGTATGAAACTTATCTCTACGAGGAGGCTCATAACCATAGAGAGTTTTTTCATGTTAAACACACACTCTATACCTGTTAGGTTTTCCCTCAAAGTATTGGGTTGCAAGCCTTCATCATGAATTATACATGAAAATATGACCTTTTTGGCTTGAGTTTACACTCTGTTAGCATCACATCTGTTCAAAACAAATCAATGATCTGTTGATGAGATCACTGCCTGCCCAATATTCATTTTTATTGGTTTACCCCAAACCCAAATGCCTTTTGTTCATGCATATGCCCAACACCAAAACTGCAATTGCTGCAATAGGAGTTTCTAATCTTGAAATTGCATCTAATCCTTCTTTTTCAAGTATTAGTTTTGTATGCCCAGAGTCTGGCTCTATAATAAGCAACGCTTGGTGATAATAGGAATCTTCGCCTTCATGTTGTGAAATAGTGGAGGAGCATCCCATTCAACACTTAGATGATAACAAAGCAATTTTGGCTCTGCGATACCAATCATCTACCAAATATTGCAAAGAATCGCTCTGTCCACAAGATCTTTATCTGTGTGCCAAGACCATGAGTCATAAAGATTTATGCGACTCTTCAGTTGGAAGACAAGGTAAAGGCATATGCTACAAGCATAATACTGTTGCTAAAGTTTGAAAGAGCTAATTCTGATCATCCATCATGAATCGAATACAACAACACTGAACCAAGAGCTGTGATCATCACCCCAAGCCATGATCTTCCATACTCCGCACCTGTATGAGATCATCTTCTCCTCTAGGATCTTGTAATTGTTGCCTCATGATACTGAATATACATTTCTAGCGTTTAGGCCAATGAAAAGGTCGTGATCATCCTTTGCATCTGGGTGATTGCATGTTCATAGACAAAATACTTCAGAAAATATAATTTTGTCGGTGCATCAATATAGAATTAAGGAGGAGCTTAGCGCTATGCTTGGTGTGTCGACATGTAGCTTGATTCATGGCTTGATGTGTTGATTTATGCCTTAAATCATGGCTTTAATAATGCAACTTGTCATATAACTTATCAATGCGGAAAAGAGTGTATAATAGACTTGGTGTTGGTTTTGACATGTGGACACAGCTTGTGAATTGACTTGGAGTTTAGCATGACTTGTAGCTAGCATAAGAATAGGACATGCAATTTTAACTTATAATTTGGCTTTAGTGTAGGTTTGGTGGAATGTGGATACGAACTAGGGATTTGGCCTAAATTGAGAATCACTTCGAGCACCCACCACTTCATAACAAAAGTGCATATTGTTATTTGAGAATATAAAAGCCAATAAATATAGGATTGTAGACTATGTAACATTTTATTTGCATTTTATGTATTGTAGGTAAACAAGAAGAGACCAAAGGATTTCTGGGCAAGAGAGATCAACAAGATATTAATGAAGAATTTAAAGGTTAAGACACTGGCCAAAAAACTTAAGAAAATGATAAATCAAGTAGAGAATGATGAAAACTCTCTCAAAATTCCATTACATTTTGATTGCTAACATTTGGCTCCAACTGGGATGGAGACCTCCTTGTGAGGCTCCAAGAACCTAGTAGTTCCAGTCACCTTATCTATTGGTCTATGGAGTCATCTGACCTGTGAAATCAGTCTCTGAAAAAATCTCAAGACCTGTGCAACTAATCTTTGTATACCTTCAAAACTGGCCTTTATTCACACAAGATGACCGATATTTCTACTGCAAACTAGAAGAAAATAAATGCTCGGGAAGCGATCTTATTTCCTACCCTACTCTACTCTAACCAGATTTGTAATTGGTTAGGTAAATGTTTCCTTCCATAACAACCATTCAAGCAATTTTAAAATTGAAGAAGCCTCGTCTGTGTCACTAATCAACAACTGATGTTTGAAATGTAACAACAGGGATAAGAATTCATTCAAGAAACCATACTCACTCAGACATGCTGATAAAAAGATCAAGTTTGTATGCTCCAAAGCATTTGAAAAATGCAACTCTATGTATTCATCGACAGGGTCATGAAACTGAAACCAATGCCTGATTAATTTATGAAAGGTTACCTTCATTGTTTCAAAGTTGCTAACAGTTTGTGTGATGTCTTCCACAGGTATACTTGATTGAATGACAGACACGGGCATTTGTGGGTTGAATAGCTATTTCGTAACTCCAGAACCACCTGTTGGTCGATGACTGATCATCTCTGCATACACCATGGGGATAGTTTGTTGCTCATACACCTGGTTTTTATTAAGATAGGGTTGTTCATTTGTTGGTGATGGATAAGAGATTAGATTTATATGAAAATCCCTTTCAACACCTCCATAGCATTTACAAGGATCAGGATCATAATCATCATATACAAGAATAGTGCTATGAGGTTCCAAACAAATCATAGAAAAATTTTGTTCATCACCATCACTGTCATTTCCATCAAAAATAGGTTTTCCATAACAAATCTTTGACTCTTGACATTCTGAATGCCTTGTTTCAGGATTCTCTTTAACAACAAAGTCTTTACTACCAAAGTGTTTTTCAACAACAAGATGCTCTTGGTCAATGTTAAAGATAGTGATTTCTTTAGAGGAAAGGTTGTCAAAGATACCTGCTTCGAGGACCAAATCATCCACTATCTTTTCTTCATGGAGACAGCAAATAAAATCTGCCTCATGTTCAAAGTTGACATGATGTTGACCTAGAATCCTGCCACAAGCTCGGATGTTCTCCTCCACTTCCTCAGTATCCATGAATAACTATGATAAAGATGTAGATTTTCTTTCCCTGAGATACAAAACAAGGTCAGATTTTTGAGACATTATGTAATACACCATGGTAGAAGCCTCAGAAGGTTTAATTTCCAGGGGTAGACTGCAATACAAGTTGTAAAACCTTCGATTAAAAGAAGACAGAACTTCATTTTTTCCTCTTCTCAGAGTAGTGAACTCATTTAGGTACTGATCAAATGACTTTCTCTCTCCCCGGTATTTTAGAAAGGTGTCATATAGTTCATTCCATGAACCAATGGAAGCAACTTCCATATTCTTGAATGACAAGGTAACATATCCAATCAAATATTTAGAGAAAAGCCTCATGATAATATCTTCATGCAAGATTTCTAGATTATCGATGAAGTCTTGAAAGGCTAACATATGCTCTTCTCCTGTAGTGTTATCTTTTCCATAAAAAGTGGGTAGGTAGTCTACAAATCCGGGAGGGTAAGGTTGAAGAAGGGATGGTAGCTTTAGAGGTCCAAACATCTTTCCCCTAACCTTAAAATGGAAGTCAGTGTGTTGTTGAACACTAGAAGGTTGTTGGTAAAGGTTAGAGGAGTTGACAGCCTGAACTGAATCAGTTTTATTATTTGCAAAAGGACAATAATCATTTGGTGCACGCTGAATTTCAACAGGTTGGTTATTAATAGCAGAGGGAATGGTACAAAGTAATAAATAAACTTTGAAATCTAGAGAGGGGAGATAATTGTAAGGTTCAGGCTGATTAAAAAAGTTTTTATGAACCTCATCTTCTCCAGGTGTTTGAAGTGGATGGATATCCTTAACATCAATGACATGGGAAGGGGGTAAATATACTTGTTTGTAAAAGGAATATGCAAGAGTATGCTAGTGGTCTTTAGAGTATACAAAGCAGATTATGATTCTCCTAATGTGTGCAAGGAAATTCAAGAAATAATGAATGATAAAGAGCGCAATTTCCATAAAGAAATTCAGAACTTGATACCTGAACTTGCCTCTGCCTTCCATTTTTGTCCAAGATTTTTCCCACAGTGGAGTATTCCAACAGGTTCATCTTCATGGAGTCGCCAGGTAGATGATTACAATAAATTTTCTATATCCCTCTCTTGTCTACCATCAAGAGCTGGATCTATGTCGTTCTTCCCAGGGAACTCTTCAATCTGCTCAAATTTGTCCCCGACAATGGTGCCATTTATGTTATCACTCCAAAATTAACCCTAGACTTTACTCAGGTGAGCTTGGTAACATCAAAATATTTTGTAAATGTAAATGAGTTTTTAAAAGGTCAAATGGACAAGACTCCGAATAATAAGGCTTTAACTCAGAAATATGAGCTAATCATGCACAAGCAAATGAGGTATTGAATAGCTTCAATCAATGAATAGGAGTAAAAGTGAATAGGAGGAAGACTTAATGAGGGAGGTGTAAAGTTCATCTATTAACATGAGGTCTTCAAGCAACCCAAGGAAGAAAAACTCAAACACAAGATCCTCTTGAATTCAAAGTTTAAAGAAAACTGAAGAAAATCACAACAGCATTATAATCAAACATTCATCATAACACAACCATGACAAACTCATGTGGATCCTCCAGTTATGAACACTTCAGCATTAGAGGTAATAATATGATGTTAAAAGAAACTGACTTCTACTAATAAAAAATTCTCAGGTCCAGTACATAACCAGAGAACAGTCTACTCAGACAAAGAATATTACAATTCGGGAGCCTCCCTTCAACCATCCGAAGCTTCTAAATCATTTGATCTATCTATTTATCACAAAGGGGAGGCAACAACTGGAGGCATGAGCTGGACTCCTTCCCTTGAAAATCTCTAAACATTTATTTGATCTAACAACTTATTTAACAACCTATGCTATAAACCAAGAAAATGTTGGTGACTAATCCAACCAAACTTCAAACTAATTTGATCCCCTTTTGTTGCGCAACTCCTTGTTTTCTATGTGTCTTTCAAAGCATGTGGTTATATTCATGATGGCAGTTTTTGTTTCTACAACCTTTTCCATCATCAACTTTCCAAAAGTTGTTAGCTTGGCCCTCCTAGACCCCTGGTGTCTATTGACAACTTCCTTGGGTAGTGCACTTCAAAACAGGGAAACGAGAAGAGGTAGCACCTATAGGTAGCATCATTGTGTTGCATATGTGTGCAAACCTTTGTCCTCTGTGAAATATTAGGTAGTGAAATTGCGTAGTGCCACCGTGCTATGTCTGTGTGAAAAATTTATTCTCTGCCAAAATTTGGGTAGCGAATTTAGGTAGCACTACTATGGTGTTTTTCAAAACTGCGAAAATGAACACTTCATTTAGAAATCATCCTCGTGCAATCCAGAATAAAGAAACTTGAATCTATGCAAAAATAGTGCCTCTCTGCCCTGTTTTGCGCTTTCGATGGCTTGTGAGCCAAAATTCTAACCTTTAAGCCACCGACGCTCTGCTTTCGGGGGCTAAGGACAGTTGTGCAAACTGAAATAGCCACCAAAAAGGCAGGCTTTAGCAAACTTCTTCAAAGCTTCATCTAACTTTCTTTTCAGGCCCAGAATAGCTGATGTATGAAACTTATCTCTGCGAGGAGGCTATAACCATAGAGAGTTTTTGCATGTTAAACACACACTCTATACTTGTTAGGTTTTCCCTCAAAGTATGGGGTTGCAGGCCTTCATCATGAATTATACGTGAAAAGATTACCTTTTGGGCTTGAGTTTACACTCTGTAAGCGTCACACCTATTCAAAACAAATCAATGATATGTTGATGAGATCACTCCCTACCCAATATTCATTTCTATTGGTTTACCCCAAACCCAAATGCCTTTTTTCACGCATATGCCTAACACCAAAACTACAACTGCTGCAATAGGAGTTTCTAATCTCGAAATTTCATGTAATCCTTCTTTTGCAAGTATTTGTTTTGTATGCCCAGAGTCTGCCTCTACAATAAGCAGCGCTCGGTGATAATAGGAATCTTCGCCTTCATGTTGTGAAATAGTGGAGGAGCATCCCATTCAACACTTAGATGATAATAAAGCAATTTTGGCTCTGGGATACCAATCATCTGCCAAATATTGCAGAGAATTGCTCTGTCCACAAGATCTCTGTCTGCGAGCCAAGACCATGAGTCATAAATATTTATGCAACTCTTTAGCTGGAAGACAAGGTAAAGGCATATGCTACAAGCATAATACTGCTGCTAAACTTTGAAAGAGCTAATTTTGATCATCCAACATGAATCAAATACAACAACAATGACCCAAGAGTTCTGATCATCACCCCAAGCCACAATCTTCCATACTCCACACCTGTATGAGATCATCTTCTCCTCTAGGATCTTGTAAATGTTGCCTCATGATACTGAATATACATTTCCAGCATTTAGGCCAATGAAAATTTCGTGATCATCCTTTGCATCTGGGTGATTGCATGTTCATAGACAAACTACTGCAGAAAAGCTAATTTTGTCAGTGCATCAATACATAATTAATGAGGATCTTAGCGCTATGCTTGGTGTGTCAACATGCATCTTGATTCGTGGCTTGATGTGTTGATTTATGCCTTAAATCGTGGCTTTAATAATGCAAATTATCATATAACTTGTCAATGAGGAAAAGAGTGTATAATAGACTTGGTGCTCAACACTGGGTTTTGACATGTGGAGACAGCTTGTGAATTGACTTGGAGTTAGCATGACTTGTAGCTAGCATAAGAATAGGACATGCAATTTTAACTTATAATTTGGCTTTAGTGTAGGTTTGGTGGAATGTGGATATGAACTAGGGATTTGGCTTAAATTTAGAATCACTTCGAGCACCCACCACTTCATAACAAAAGTGCATATTATTATTTGAGAATATAAAAGCCAATAAAGCTAGGATTGTAGACCATGTAACATTTTATTTGCATTTTGTGTATTGCAAGTAAAGAGGAAGAGACCAAAGGATTTATGGGCAAGAGATATCAACAAGATCTTAATGAAGAATTTGAAGGTTAAGACACTGGACAAAAAACTTAAGAAAATGATAAATCAAGTAGGGAATGATGAAAACGCTCTCAAATTTCCATTACATTTTGATCGCTAACAGACCCAACCCATATCGGCCCGGTGTTTCAACCAGAAGCTTTGATACTATTATGTAACACACCCCGCCACCCATAGGCCGGGGTATGCTACCTTCAAGCCCACCCTTCGACTTCCTTCTTTTACCAATACCTTTTTTTTTAAATTAATAAGGATGCATAAAATAAAATATCTAACGACATGCACAACAATAACTAACAAGCATGCATATTCTAAATATTCAATTAAACGATAAATAAATACACAACAAAATACATTCATATACAGATAAATAATACCATAACAAAGAGCACTTATCTTTATAAAAGAAAGACACCAACTGGCTATAGACCAAGGATGTTCCACCCAACTGTAGACACTGCTACTCCAAATCTCAACAACAGTGTCACCCCTAAGCCAAGGCTATGAATCCACAAGGACAGTTCTAGAGTGTTACTTGGCTTCCCGAACTAGTCAATACTCAAGCTCTCATAGACTTTCCCAGCACTCACAACAATCCAAGTACCCAGCTCTCTTCTACCCATCCTACACCACCCAAGAGAATGGACCTCCACCCTTCTCTGCTACACAGTCCCTCAGGCGGTTCTTCTTCTTCTAGGGCTCCAGCGGAATTGGTCCAGAATCTCAATGTTGGAACTCTCAGGACTTGCAGCTGTGAATAAATATGGACACAAGACAACACATATCAGACATGAAAGCCTCAAGTCATGGTTGGATTACACCACTGACCACTACAACCAACAATACCATGGCTACTCTTTGGCAGCTCGTTTCCCTTTCCCAAGCCAAGACGCGAATGAGGATGGATTAATGAGTGATAGGTAAGGACAGGATGAATGAACGAGTGAGAAAGTGAATGAACGCATGAACCAGTGAGAAAGTGTATGAGTGAATAAGCGAATGAAGGAGAGAACACAACAACAACCAACCCCCCCAATAGACCAAGGGTGGGTTTAAGTATTTCGTGGGGAATCAAGAACCTCCTAGCATCCCCCAAGAAGCTCACGTAACTGATCCACTCCCTTAGACAAAAGGGTAATTAAAATAGGAAATAAAAATTTATCCCCTCAAGCCTTTTAGGTATGTTTTATATTCTTTGCA
>ML877501.1:7395-17832 GCA_009831015.1 Picea engelmannii | reverse complement strand
ATATATATATATATATATATATATATATATATAAATAATAGGTTATATGAATTAATACATATTTTCACTATTCCACAAATCGTGTTTTATAATAAGAAATGTCCACCACAGATAGTTCATGTCCCGACACATTAACTAGTTGATATGGCAACAAGTGTTATTGTTACAAAGGGATCTTTATAGTGTGGTTAGGAAAACACAGACATTGATGTATCTTGTGCCATAACACATCTAGTCTTGCAAAGGTTTGACGTCTGAACCTATACCTAACCATGTTAAACCTACTCAACTTGTATCATATATCAGCATTGAATATGTTTGGAAGCTATGTTAATGGTGGCTCATATTGGTCTGTAATTTCATTTAACATTGGCTATGTCATTTAAAATATGTTTCTCTCATGTTGGATGCTTGGGCAGCCACACCCAATGTAGGCTCACCATACCCATTCATTCACATGGCTATGGTACTATGAGTTCCACTCACACATTACTCCACATTTTTGCATTGCTTTCAAGGTTATCCCCTTCATTGTTCATGTTGGCTTCATGAAAACTTTCTCTACCCATGTGCAATTTTATTCTTTGTGCAAACCCTGTGTGTTTTTTTCTCTGTACATACCCTTGTGGCTCCATTCCTGTGTAAGGATGACATCTTTGAAATGGAAACTCATCCCTGGTAATGGACATGGGAGATGAACCCCAGTCTGAATTCCTCTTGGCGTAGGTAAGATCCACACTTCTTTCTTCCTGATTTCTGTCATTCGTGTGGATAAAAAGATGTTTGAGGGTTAGCAATATTGGTGTCTCGCCTTCGAGGGTGGTTTCTCCCAGGGTTCTAACCATGGCTTGGAATTATCTTTCTAGGATGATTCTTTCATGTTCTTTCTCATTTTCTTTCTTCTGCTATGAGGCATTGTTTGATCATTACTAGTTATATATATATATATATATATATATATATATATATATATACTTATTCTTTGTAGAAACCCTGAAAATCCTATGCACTAAGTTGAATGTTGACCCTATAAAATTTGTGACTTTGTCTCAGAAATTGTTTAGCATTCTGTACTTTTATTTACTATTCTTTATGCGTTGGTTAAAATGGTGTAGCAAACATCCTTCTATAGTTATTCTTATTTTGTATTCTGCGTAACAATAAAAATATGTTTTGCATTTTAAATTCTAAACTCCATATGACCGAAACATAGGGCACTGAAAATACTCCCTATGCTTGGAATTTTTCATTCGGTAATGGAAAAAGAGAAATAAATTGGGTGATTCCCTTTTCCATTTGATATTTTTTACCTTCTGTGTTTTCAATAGGAGGGGATTGATACTGTAATCCTTGATATTCTATTCATTATTTCCCTGGTAATTTTCTATGGCATAACTGCATGGATAACTTCAATTTACATAGAAGAGTGTGGTTGAACCCTTCTCATACTCTATCTTAACCCCTTCGAAAGGTAAAATTTTGTCTTGACTTAACTGTGTGTATACTCATAATACTATTTCTCTGTGTATGCAAGGAAGAATTACTTATCTGCAAGTGAAAATCATAATTAAACTTGTGAGATTTTTATCTTAAATACTTTGCAATTCATGTACTTACCCAACACTGTAAAAATAGTGAACCTAAGTTCTGCGTATACACAAAGTAGCATTTTACCCCTTTTGTAGGGTTTGTGACTGTGTATTATGTAAGTTATTCTAGCTCTGTAATTTAGGGTTAAGTTCTATGTGGGGAAAAGAAAAGATTTACCCTCTATTGGGTTATGCAACTAAGCACCTTTGATCTATTTATCACTGTGTAATCTTACAACTCGTAAATATTTCTTTATCATTGTTCTTCTTTATAACCTATAATTTCTTTATTCCTATGTGATGTACAACTTTTTTAATTATTCAATCCTAAACAATTTATACTCCTGTATCTTTAAATTCTTGTTGTTATAAATCGTTTCTTTCCTTCTGTATTTATGAAACATTATACTTAGATTTCAACAACTAACGATGGGGCCCTAATTCATTTTTGCGAGGGTACCCATCAGTTGGATTAAGGATCCACTTTTCCCTTTGGTCATGGGTGGATCGTCACACCAGTTCCAATGGAGAATTGATCCTTCACCGAGTTCAAGATAAGTACTCTTTTATATTGTTTAATTAAGCAATTTCATTTCCTTCATTTTCTTTAAAGGATAGTATGGTTTGCTAACCCCACCCTTTCATTTTAGCAAGTTTATACGGTTCGAGGGAGCGGATTCAAGGGAGCCTTCTTACTCGAAAAGGTATTCTAGTTCTGGTATTTGTGCTTAGACATAACTTCTATATTCTGTCAACTGTGGATAAAGGGCTCCTTTCCCTAGGGTACTCCACTGTATTAAATTCAAACTGTGGTTTTCAAGGGCACTCTGGTTGTCTTGTAATTTACCTTCAAATTAATATACATGTTGTTTGTAAATTTTTTTCAAATGAAATACATAGGTTGTTGAAACCATTTTGAACAATGATTCAATTAATATAAAAATACTATAACATGCATTAGTTGACTAATAAACAATTGTTGAACCATGGTGATAAATATAATAAATATGTAAATTTTATAGAAGAGGACTGGGATTCACTCCATCTATTTTAGTGGTATTTGAGAAGAATCTGAAATAATAGCTCTGCATGTAAATCTATATCCCATTCAATGGTTAATATAAACATAGTAACAATACTATTTTTATTTAATTTTGAATATATATATACATTGGCATACACAATCGTCTATGTATATATATATATATATACATGTACAACCCTTTTTTGTTAGAAATTAGAACCTATAATGGTTCTACTATTTTTTGTTAAGTAAACACATATAATATGCATAAACATGCATCACACAAACCATCTCATTCCTGACATCTAATAATCAACATAATTATTTAACAAGAAAAAATGTAAAGGTACATATCTGAATCTGATGTTGGGACACAAATGGAACAACCACATTCCACCCAACCATAGAACAGAACAACCAAGTTACTTGCTATGTTCACCCCTTGGCCTAGCAATGAGTTCATAAGGGAGAAATGAAATGATCCTCCTTTGCTACAGTTGTCTTCTACAGATTAGAAATTCCCTTGGCTCACACTAAACAGTGTTCATAACATCAAGTAATATCCTTTCTCCAACATACTAAGAAACGTCATGCCTCCTCCATATGTTGTATTTATTTTCATCTTGTGCCTAGGTCTTTCCTTCCCTCCTTAGGAATTTTAGCATATTTACAAATCCCTGCTTTTCAGGGGTTGCTAGTGGTAAAATCCCTCATTTTCTACTAGTAAAAATCATCCCTAAGGAAACTCAAATCTGTTCCCCACTCATGGAGTCATGGTTAGTTGTTCTCAACATGGTTGTTCCATTTGTCTTCCAACATTTATTTTATAAACAAGTTTGTCTTTTACATGCGTGACAATCAAAAAGTTGGTTGGGAAAATCAAATCCTTCCCCAACAATCATAAATAATTAATTACAATAATCTAATTCCAAATTTGAATTTTCCATAAATGGCAAATAATTTCCAGATTCAAATTTTCCAAAAATAGAAATATATTCCCAGGTACACATAGATTTTAATAATTAATTATTTTTGGGGATATTACATAAAGCGTTTATGGATGTTACACAATATGTGATTTAACTACATTCAAAACAACAGAGACATTCTTACCACCTAAGTCAATGGGAAACACAGTGATAATCCCACAAGGATGTAACATATTTCCATTGAATGGTTTCAATATGGTTGTAGATGTATTGAGATTTGGAGAGTAAATGGATTTCCAACATGACATAGATATGATACAAGTCAAGGCACCTTCATTAATGATGGTGTGAAGTATATTCTTCCCCCCATACTCTCACATTGATTTGGAAAGAAATTTGGTGGGACATGATCTGATGAACATGATATGAATCAAAGGTAATCAAGCTCCACTATGAGGGGTCAACCCTTCCTATATTAGAAAAAAAAATATTTCCACTATGCAGGGAAACTTTGGAGGACTTTGATGGAATACATGGCACATGGTTCTTGGGCCAAGTCTTCAACAATAATTTAGTTACCACAGGACAATGCATTTGGATTAGGTGTCGTACGTCAAAGAAATACATTTGGGCGGTGAAGAAATGTCTCAAAATATGTATTCTCAATATAAAGAGGGACACCAAGATGTGAATAAGAATTAGACTCTTGTGTGGAAGGAGTAGTCTTGGGATTGTCATAGTTTGGTGCTCGAGTTTGAAGGGAAATTGTTTGATCACACATGAACAATGTAGTATTTGAGGATGACTCCTCATATTTAGGGGTACCTTCCATTCCCTCTTGAAAAGGGGTAGGATATTTTGCAACTATTTCTTTTGGTCAAGGGGGGAAAGGATGTGTCAATACAACATGATTTGGGGTGGGCATTTTTCTCTGCCAAGAAATGATGGACTTGATCCTTCTGAGGAGACTAAGGAGTAGCTAGTGGTACTCCCCACAATTCATGTAGGGGAACCAAATATTATTATTATCCTCCATGCCTCCCCCTTAACTATTTTGGGTTGAACAATTCCCTCTCTCAGTATATGAATTTTTCTTTTTCCTATTCCTCTTCTTTACTCTAGGTTGATGACGATTACTCAATTGCATGGATTGCATTGAATTCACCTCTAAGGTATGAGTGGTGATAGGGGAGGTTTTATAAATAGGAAAAACAACTAATGGATTTGAATAAATGGTCATGTGACCCATCTGGTCATCTAGTTTTCCCACAGAGGAATGGGATACATAGCCAACTACACCATTGGCATGGGGCCCTAGGCTCAGTTTTCTAATATATGTGGATGGTCAAGGAGCATGTGGGATAATTTAATAAAGAGTGCATGAGTGATAATAAATGAAATCTAAGTGATGGGAACACATGATGGCCTACTCATCACTAGTTTCCCCTTCCATAGTGACATCCTTGGAAATGGGTGGTAAGGTACTAGGGGGATTTTTTGAACCACTCCATCAAGAGTTTGTCTTAAATCTAGGTCTTAATCATCTGGTGTATTCATCTCCACTCATGTATGTGATAAAAACATTGGGTGGAAGTATCTTGATGCAATGATTTCAAGAGCTTGTTATACACCATTTTTCCATTCCTTTCCAAGAGTCATAGTGTCATATTTCACTTTTCTAAGTGTCACATCTCTCTTTTCTAAGTGTCACAATTGTGACATCTCACCTCGCAAGTGTCGCAAATTCAATGGGGTAACATCATGATGTAAGTGTTGTACTTTTATAAGTATTATGACCTTGACACCATGTAAAAATAACATGTCATGATCCCTAGTGAAGTTAGAGGAGAAAAACCATCATTTGGAGGTCAAAAACCCAACTTTCCTCTTGTCTTTCTATCCTTTCTTGATCAAGGACGCCCCCTTACCCACTTTTTGGGAGTGACCTTATTGCTTTTCTAGTTCAAGGGGAGTGCATGGGTTTCCCTTTCTTCCATTATGGGGGAATGTCCTTGTATTTATAAGGTTTCCCTGGATCTAGGGGAGTTATTTCGAGAAGGATTTGGTTTGCTTGGTTGTTTCAGTTGAGATATGGTTTGACCACCTTACATACTATGTTGAAAGAGGTCCATAACCATGTGGATAAAGAAAATTTCAACCTCAAGCAACTAATCCTCAACCATACTCCATAATTACCATGTTGGTTAAACCTCCTCAATCCTATATAACCAGGACCATTCATGGTGAAAACGGGGGACCAGAGTGAGTGTCAAATTGTTGATCTTTTACACTTTCTTGACTTTTTATTTCTAGAGCTGCTTTATTTTTCAGTATTCTTCTTGATTAAGTTTGTGAAACATTTTTGTTCTTTTTGATAAGTGTGATTCAATATTTTTGGCTTGAGGGTTTGTTCATTCTTGTGATTTATTTGAATTGGTTTCTTAAACAATTCACTTATTTTTCTTGGAGGTTTATGTCAAATATTTGGATCTTGTCATTGTTTTTTTTTTTACGAAAACGGTTATGGATTGTATTAAGAAGGTGGATTTCCCAGTAAAACCTTGGCAAGCCACTGGGTCCTTTACATCGAGAGTGATTTCTATCACTTAATTCAAATTCTTAAAAACATTATACATTACTCAGATTACTTCCTGTTAATAGCTATTTCAGCGAGCCAGATCGGCTTCGCGTCATTACATCTTCCCGCTGATAGGCGTTTTTTTTCTTTTTGGTTACAACCTGCCATTCATTGCTTTGACCTTGGTTATGAATTTCTGGCTGTGCTTGCACTTCTTCTGCCTCAGCAATATCGACCCAGCTTGAGGCTTGCTTGGTTGGGCTTGAAGCCCTGGGTAGAGCTGCTTCCGCCGGGTTTTCCCCCTTAACAGGTTCTTTGAGGAGGAAGACGGATTCCCCTTCAGCTTTTGACGGCGAGATCTTTGCTTCAGCTTGCTTCTCTGGTTGCGCTCTTGTCCACCAAGTGGGCCTTTGTCTTTGGGATGATCTTCTTTTCCTGGATTACTTCTCATAGTTCCGGGCTATGTGCCCTGTTTCAAAACAAACCCTACATCTGAAACATAGGTTCTCGAAATCGATCTTCTGGGTCCAAGAAAAATTCTCTCCGAGGAGGATGATTTCTGCTGGGAAACCCTTGTTGAAGTCCATCTCTACACAGATCCGGGCAAAGGTGGAGTTGACTGGGGCAGCTTCAGGGCAATTGCAGAGATATTTCCCATTGCCATTTCCGATAGATTCAAGAGATTTGTCCCCCCGGAAGTGGAGGGGAAGAGACGGGAGATGCACACAGACCGGAGAAATAGAAATAGAGGCCGTGGCTGGATCAAAGTCAGGGGTCCACGGCTGCACGGACAGCCCTGCTCTGCCCCAGAACCATGGCCCGGAGATGGAAATCAATTCTCTTTCATCTGAAGATTCCAAGATAGTTGTGAAAAAACCCTTCGCATGGGGGCAGACTGTAACCTCACCCACAAGAAGCGGGGACCATTCGGAGTCGATCCAAAAGCGAAGATCAACCAGATTCGGCCAGAAACCATTGAACCTGCAAACTAGGGCGAGCTTGCTGAGCTGAGAGGAATACACCAGCGCTTCCTTCGGCATCTGAATAGAAACTGCCGGGGCTTCAACAATGGAAATATTTGGATCCGAGGAGCCCCCTCGAAGGGAGGCCATCTCCTTGAAAGAAGCCCGTCCCGCACATCCCAAAGAGGGACCCTGATCTGGGAGGGGGCGGGCAGAGCAACCATTGGCAAAGGCGTTTGAAGCAGTGGGGGCGTCGGCCGCCATGGAGGACGTAGCCACGAGAGGGGGTGCATCAGCCGCAGTTGCAGCCACCAGGAAAGACGTAGCCGCCATGGGGAACTGCTAACGGGCGGGCGAGAGCGAGATTGAAGCCTGGAACAGTCAAGAGGAGGCCAACGGCCTGTGGAGAGCTGTAAGACCAGGCCGAAGCCCTAGAACGAACCCTCGCCTTCACTCAGGAAAAAAACCCTAATTGACTATTCTGGAGGGGAATTGTTGTTTCATCATCCAAAAGGTGAGTGGGCTTGGCCCGGAAACGGTTATACTCTCACGGCGATCCATGCCCTTGCTCGGGATTGAGCACAGGACCTGTCTGTCTTAACGAGAGCGACCTTACCACTACGCCGCCTCCACTGACCTTTTAAAAGGTGAGTGGGCTTGGCCCGGAAATGGTTATACTCTCACAGCAAGCCACGCCCTCGCTCGGGATTGAGCATAGGACCTGTCCGTCTTAACGAGAGAGACCTTACCACTATGCTACCTCCACTGACCTTTGGATCTTGTCATTGTTGATTATGAAGAAAAAGAAAATTGTTTCTCTTTCCAATTGTTTAAATTTTAAAGGGAAGAAAGTACAAACCATTGCATTCGAAAAAAAATTGCAAGTAGGACTTTTGTGCATTTTGGTAGCGTTATCTTGGGCATTGTTTATGATTTAGGAAGTGTTCATTGGTTATTGCATTTGAATTAGGATTTGTGTTGGTTACTTTCTAAAAATAAAATCACAACTCTTCTCTCTCTTCCATAGAGTTCATCAAATGGAAATATTTTCATTTCATTCAATTTCACTTTCTTTTGAATTCAAGGTCATCACTATCATCAATTCCATATATGTGCCCCTGAGTAAAAAACATCCCTATAATTAAACGATAAATAAAATCTATCTAGAAATCTATATTATGGCTCTTCAAACCAAAATTAGCTTAAGTTTATAGCTTTGGATTAGGTGGTGAGGATAACTCTCCAAATATATCAAACAAAGATAACATCCTGTGTTAGGGAGAGAAATCAATTTTCCACGTAATTGTCCTAGGCATCCCTTCTCACACAAGGGTCAATCACAAGATCACATTGGGACTAGCAGAGTAACTAACCCTACTTCGTTAGTCTTGGTGGTGTGGTTTTAACATATAACAAATAGTTTCAAAAGGAACTTGGGGATCACTTGGGAAGAAAACCTTTTGTGGTCCTTCTCAAAGGGATTTTAGGCCTTAAAAATCCCTTCCCTTGCATGTACAACCCGACTGTCGACTATTTCCACAGGCTCTAGCGTTGTAAGTAGTATCCATATTGACCATTATATTTAGGGATCTTGGACAAGGTGACAGTGAAGGGGAAAGTCTTCGCTGTACCTAGGACAAATGTTGGCCAAACTCACTCAATGTTAGATTTCTTGTTCTGCGCATGGGTTGTAAGACCCAATGTTTGGTTTATCAGTGACCAAAACACACACCGGACACTGACCCCTTTAGCATCACCTTCTTGCACTGATCAAATCTCACCTGAGGTATCTATTGGGACTGAAGGAACTAGGCTTCTACAGTAGTAATGGAAAGGGAGAGAGACAGGTGATTCATTCTTCCTTGTTATATTTATGCAACCGATTCATCTCTACTTAGTAGTACTTTCTATGATTTAGATTCCTCTTCTAACATATTCCTAATTATTACATAGATTCTTCACAGTCACAGTTATGAATATTGATATATAATCAATCGATAAATTTAGTCTAGTCTATGAAGCATAAAAACACAATTCATATGCACGCATAGACAAGTAGATAACACATTACACCATACCATCTCTAGTGTGTCTCTTTATTCATATTTCATCTTACTAACTATTACATTCACTACTCACACATAATCTTTCAGACTCTAGCCCCCTTTATTTTCTAACCTGTTACATATTTATACCCAGACTCTATGGCTTAAAACCCTATCCGAAAAATAGCCCATTACAATGCATGGCATGTCCAACTTAGTTAACTGATTGTTTGATTTATTTCTTTCCCTATTCATGTATATTTTTTGTTGTTCTTCTATTTCTGGAATGTCTTGTTGTCATCCTTCTTTCGTGATTTACTATGTCTCTATCATTCTTTATTCTTATGTATGTGTGTTGTTTTCCTCCTGTGCACTTTCTTCCTTCTGCACGCTTTTCTTATACTTAGGTTTTTCTCCCAAAATTGCATCCAAAACATGTATGTCCAATAGGTCCCTAAAACTCACCTATAGCTCATCCCAATCCACTTAGGCTTGTTTCATGTTCTTCCATGCTACAATGAAGTGTTCAGAACAAACCGTAGTAGCCTCATAAATGCAACCTATTTCGTTGTTATTTCCTCTATGGCCTGAGGGCTCAAGTATGTGATTTTTTCCTCTGCCTCCACCACAACTTGTTTGACCTTATATTATATAGTGTCCAATTCTCCAATGATCCCGATCGCTTCTTCCTACCTTGGTTCGATTCTATGTTGAAGGATCTTTTGTTCGTCTCTCAGTCTCTCTACCTCAACAAATATTTGTTTCTATGCTAAAATGGTTTCCATACACTTTAATGGCAGTAGTGTAGTTTCCTTAGTCATTGCCTCGTGCATCATGTATTGCGCTTCTCTTATTTTTGCCTCTATAGCCTTCATTTCGATGTCTCCCATGAGATCTTCCCACATGTGCATGCTCCCATCACAAAGTTTTGTGCATGCATCTTTGACTTTCTTAATATTGGAAACTTTTATAATTTCCATCTGCACCTTACCTTCATGCACCTATGGTGGCATGTCGGGTCTATGCCTCAGTTTTAAATATTAGATCTACTCACTAAACCCCTTCATAAATTCACCAATCTTTGACAATTGTTCCTCCATAGTGGCTTCTATTACTAGGGGAACTTCTGGTACTTCCTTTTATAATTGTTGGACAACTTCCTATGTCTTCTACACCATGGGTTCATCCTTGTCCTTCTCCTATAATGATTTTGTGCCAAGTATACCTGTCTCATCCTTCCTTAATTTCCTTGTCCAATCAAACATCGTAGTTTGTGACTTTGTAACTAAATTCTCCTTTATTGAAAGATC
>WSFP011470187.1:0-17833 GCA_009831015.1 Picea engelmannii | reverse complement strand
AAGTAGTAACTTAAGTCCCCTTATGCATTTTCCTCAAGAAACAAGATACTAGGGTGTAGGAAAATCTAGGACCTAACACCTTCCTCTCCTTAGGTTTCTTATGGGATAAAAACTTAGGCAAAGATAACTAGTTCAAAACCTTAGAGTGCTAGCAAACTAGGGCTCTAGGGTTTCACTAGTAACTAGATCAATTCAATGAAAATCTTGGCAAATAGAAAGTAAGAAAGTAGCAATTTAAATTCCTTACTTCAAGCATTAAGTATATCATGCAATTTCATAATCTTGTATGAACAGATAAAACCATACATAAACCATTCAATAGATGAAAAAAATGTTGATTTTACCTACGTGCACCAAGAATAATCATGAAAATACCATGCAAGATCAAAATAAAATCTTCCAAGATTGATCCAACTTGCAAAAATCAGCCTTATACAAGAGTGTTCCTCACAATTTCAGCTCATAGCCCTTACTAGTGTGCAAATTTCAGACCTCTCCTCTTGTGTGAGGAGTTGTGATGTAAAAATGAATGTACTTTATGTTTATTTATACAAAACTGGTGACCTTTAATTAATTTTAGGTCAAAATAAGGACGACCTGGCCAATTTACAAATAAATTCAAATTTTACATAAATAAAATTAATTAGCATATAAATACACCTCCAAGCATGACGTCATGCCCTTCTAGGGTGGCAATGAGGCCCTAAGGTGAAACGTTGGGCCTAGAATGTAGAACACTTGGCCTCCAAACGCCCCAGATAATGCCCACATATGCCACCAAGCTCACAACTGCCTCCAAAATGAAAAACCCAGCTTTGGATGACATCCAGGGTCATGATCATGATGTCCTAGGCCTTCAAGGGGCAACATCCATGTGGAAGAGAAAGATCCCCCTGTGTCTAGGTCTGCTAGAGTGCCTCCAAAGGCAATGTCCTTCTTTCTTCCTGGTGCAAATAGATGATGTCTTCTTGCCCCTAGTTTGGGTTACAACATCCATCTATGGGATTTAAGCCCCCATGAATTTTCGAGCTAATCATTCCCTCATGTGTACCTGTCCACTAAGCAAGGTCCTGCAACAATAACAAGTAAACCCTCCTCAGGTTCATAAGTCACAAGGATCATAGCATGTCAATCACATACAATAATTGAATTGCCCAAACATGTGCATCAAACCCCCCTTAACCCAGACAAAATCTCAAAGAAATTATGCAATTTGACAAGTTAGGTTTGGAGAAGGCCTCAAGGTGTCCTATTGGGCAAACCTCTTTTAAGTTTGGGATGTTTCCCAGGTGGGAGCCAGTTCAATTCATGTAAGTGTATGAGGTGGCATGGGGTAAGTGTTTGGGCATGGAGTGTAGTAATAACAGGGAAATATAATTCTTACATGTGGGTTCCTCTGTATAGGTCGAGATGCACCTTGTCATACATACAATTTTTTTCTATCCCATTCACTGCCTTTTCTTATTAGCTTTAGTTATTTTGATCTATTTCTTTTGTGCTTCAAGGGAAAAGTTTAAGGTCATTGTCGTGGCTTGATGACCAAAGGTGACAGTGTTATCCACAAACACTTCACAGAAGTGAGAAGGTTGGATCTTGATGAGACCTCCTTTCTCTTGGCTATGCCACCAAGACCCACTACCCTAGTTTGGTGACTAGATAGGTGGTAGTGGCATACTGCTACATGCCCATGGGCATAATAGGCCAGCTAGTGATGAGACCTCCTATCCACCAACTAGTACCTTGAGTTTTTATGTATCTTATTGGTTCCCTTTTCTTACTAAGAAGCTTTTTACTACTTTCTCGAGAATCCATGACCGAAGCATCTCAAAGGTTTCAACATTGGATTTTAACTCTTGCCAACTACTTTTACCCTCTAGGCCTTTATCCCCTTCTTCCCACAAGGCAAGGTACAACCCTTCCTAGTGTGGTCAATCCCAATACCCAAAAAAGGGTAGGGGGAGATGAGAGGAATAAAGATGGAAAGTGGTAAGTATGGATGGAACATACGATGACCTTTCACAGACCCACCCAATGGAAAGCCATCCTAAAGGGAGAACAACTTACTAGAGCACCATGTCACCCTTCGAGGTATGAACAAGTCAAAGAGAATAATTTCCATGAAAACGTTATGAAATGAAGGAGAATTCAATGCAACATATTAAAGTGCTTAAAGAATCAGAGTTACACATACCATGATACCTAGATTCATTACCTCATGGAGCAAGACTTACTGCTACTTCATGGAACATGCTGGTGGGATGGATATTATTGTTGTTTATAAATGGACTGCACTGAAGAAAAGAGGGGCCCTTCGAGGCCATGCTCAAGTCATTCGTATCTCTATACTCCATGTCTAGGACCTATGGGCCTCGAGACGTGATCTCCTTAGTTATCCCTAAGGTAGGATATAATAGGTCTGGTATGGGTCCTTCGATGCATCATTTTATGATCCCAAAGAAGGAAAGATCAGTGGTATTTTCATGTTTAGAGAGTTTGAAAACATATTAAAGATGACTCCAAGGGTGTTCTTTTTCATAAATGTAGTCCCCCAAGCCTGAAAAAGTAAAAAACTACAAGGGATAACTCTTCTAGTCGAGATTGACTAGAGTGTTCCTTTTTCGTAATTAGTCCATTCAGTCCAAAAAGGGTTAAACTTATACCAAATATATGCCCTTTAAAACCTTTTAACGAGTGTGAAAGGAAACAATCTCATTCAACAATCTTTTCATGTTTAGGGAGTCTAAAAAGAGTTTAAAGGAGACACCAAATATTTCCTTTTTCATATAGTTTTTGTGTGCCCAAAAAAGTAATAAAAGTATGCTCAGTTGTACTCCAAAGAGTTCCTTATTCATATAGGTTTTACGAGCCTGAAAAAGTGATAAAAATATGCTCAATTGTCTACATTTTTTAACGAGCTTGACATAGAAAGTGAACTGGTCTCGGGGTTGGTTTCATTTTTTAATGAGCTTAAAACCAAAAAATGAACTATGCTTGGGGTTGGTTGCATTTTTTAATGAGCTTGAAACTGAAAGTGAACTCTACTCGAGGTAGGTTTAATTTTTACACAAGCTTGAAAAAGAGAAAAAAATATGCTTGGGGTAGGTTTCAATTTTACACAATCTTGAAACAGAGAAAAACTATGCTTGGGGTAGGTTTCATTTTTACACAAGCTTGAAAAAGAGAAAAAACTATGCTTGGGGTGTCTATTTCATTTTTACATGAGCTTGAAACAAAGTTTGAAACTGTGCTTGGAGTGATACCCCTTAGCGAGTTTTCTTCCCAACATGATGTCCATAGGTTGGTACTTTTCCCCCAACATAATCAACCAAGGCTAGCAGCTTAACTCTAACATGATGTCCAAAGGTTGGAGACATGCCCCCTAAGCTTCGTTTCATCTGCCAACTATTCTTCAACACCCAATCATACTTATGGTTACTAATATTAAAAGGTTCACAAGGGGGAGGAATAAAGAGGATCAATTGACACAGGAGGAAGAAATGAAGGTTCAATTACGAGATCTAGTGAGAGACTCAACTCAACATTTACGAGATCTAGCAAAAGAATTGACTCAATGTTTACAAGATCTAGTGAAAGACTCAACTCAAAATTTATGAGATCTAGTGAAAGAGTCGACTCAATCGAAGGGCAGTCTGTTTCATTTTTTAATGATCTTGAAACAAAAAATGAACGATGTTGATGGTTATCTGTTTCATTTTGTAATGATCTTGACAGTGGAAAATAACTATGCTCATGGGTATCTGTTTCATTTTTTAACGACCTTGAAACATAAAGTGAAATATGCTTGTAAACCTTGACCATGGCTTCCAAGAGGTCTTAAGCAGATGAAAAAATAATTCTTTGGAAGGAATACATGTCAAGAGACTCACTTTGATCAATAGGGGGAGAACAAGTTCCAATGTCCCTAGAGACAGAGTTACCATGTCCATTGTTGGAACTAAATTAAAAGAAAATGAGCATACAATGAGAGGTTCCTTCTCATTAGTAATCAAAGGCATGGGAGATAATTCCACATAATGAACTTGCGGCAGGGAGGATACTTCTTGCATATAAGGAACATTCAGGGAAGTTGGGTGCTCGACATTCAGATCAAGACCAACGAATGAAAGCTAGTCAATGGTCGCAATGTTTCCTTTATGAGGGAAATGCACCACTCGAAAGAGTGTGGACACAAAAAATTTCATATTATAAACATAGTCTCGCCCAATGAGTAAATTAAATTCCAAGGGGCCTTGGACTACCATAACATTGACATAGACATGTTTCCCTCCTAAGGTGATGGATAGTTGAGGAAGGATCCCTAAAGGTTCACTATATCTTCTATTAAAATCTAATAGATAATGGGTCACTGAAACACGTTGAGGGGATCCAATAGCTTTCCAAGTGGTTTAGGATAGAATACTAACATAAGCTCCTCCATCTATAATATATCAAGGTATGAACTGATCATAAGCCTATACAATGATTTGGAAAGGAAGGTAGGAATGAAGGTGAGGCTTCATCATACTATTTCAATAAAAGGAAATGACCTCATTACTTGGAGGGGGTTCCATGCCCCCTTTTCTGGAGAAATATGAAGTGCCAATAAAAACCCAAGTGATATCCACTTCACTCTCCAAGGGAAGAGTGGGATCAACCGAGGATTGAATCAGACCGATCACTTCATCAACCAATGGTGGGTTGGGAGAGGACTCATGGGAAGTAGTTGAAGGTTGTTGATGGGAAACAAAAATGCATTTCAACAATTTTGAAGCTTCATCCATACGAGGGAAAAGGTAAGTGCAGTGCATTTCCCCACGTAGCCAGCAAGGAATTCTGACTTGACTCTTTTTTCCCCCAACCTAATGATTACTAGTTGATGGTTTGTCATGAGCATGACCTGCAATGGCTGACGATATGGGTTGTTGAGAACTCTGAGACCACACAAAACCTTTGGAATACTAGGGAAATCCTTAAGAAGGTGGTCACCCTTACAAAGCCTACAAGGGAATTTGGGATTGTGACGTATGTTGGTAGACTTGTCAATATCATCAACACTCCCATCATGATTATTAGTGGTTGTTTGATTTCCCCCTTGCTTATTTTTATTCTTCTACTTATTCCTTTTCTTCTTCTTTTGAGCCTCATGGTTACTAACATTAATAATTTCACTAGGCGAAGAAGAAGAAAGGGAAAAATATGTGACGGGTGAAGAAGGAAAAGGGTCAAGATGAGGTTGATGTTCTTGGGGTGGAGGGATTGAATTCGAAGCACCAGGATCATTTGGGATCACTAGAGTGGACAATTACCATACCGGTAACCCTATGGTGAATCTAGGAAGACTCAATGTGGTAATGTAAGGAGGACCAATGTTTCCAAAAGAAGGAAAAACATAAGGTTCCCCATGAAAATGGGTTCCTTGGTTGGTAGTCCTCGAAAATGTTTTCATAGACACAAAATTATCCTAAGGTCGCTAAATCAAAGAGAACACACTACCAAAGTCCCTATAAGATAAGAGAAAGCAAACAACTCCCTTGTGATAGGGAAAAAATGGAAGTAAGGATCTTTCAGAGACAGGAGATGAGGCCGCCAACAAATATATGAAAGAAAAATATCCCAACCTCCACATAACAACCCTTCTCAGTGAAAGCAACCCTCGCTTCATGGGGTCACCCTCCAAGGGTATTGAAAGTGTGATATGATGTCTACCTGAGTCACCATGGGAAACATCCCACAATCATCTTTGTATATACCTAGGAAATGTTGCTAAGGTTACCAGCTCGCAGTTGGCCTCCAGGGGGGTACAGTCGCCAATTAGGACCAAACGTATGGTCACGATAACAAATTATGAAGCTCTTCCAGAGGTATGAAAACAAGTGGATCAATAATAATCCTAAGGACCTTGAATGGATTCGAGATTCATGAAGCACCGAGACCAAATGAACTAGTAACACTCAAGAAAAACCCTCAATATATGCTCTTTCCACTACGATTGGTTAAGCTTTGGAGGGGTAATCTCCATTTCTCTTCCGCATGCGACTGTTGGGTCACCAAAGTACCATCTTTTTACCAACCTTTCACTTAACTTTCAAGTCACTTTCACTTCACTTTTAACCATATTTCACTTTCCCATACCCTTACATTAAACCATTTTCATGATTACATGGGTTTTAGACATATTATTTTCCAATGCATCTATTTTAGTGTTTCTGACTGAATTTATGATTAAATATTGGAAAAATGACATGTTTACACTTATATATGAAAGTGGGATGAGTTTCATGATGTTTACAGGTGTATTTGAAGACTCCAACCAAGTCAAACTTGACCATCAAACCTCAAATTCGAATTTCCTCTTCAACCCCTTAAAGATTTGATGAAGATTTGGAGATCTACTCAAGAATCTTGGATGGAGATTAATCATGAAAGAAATATTTGTGAGAGGATTTGTAGAGATATCACTTGATATGTGTGAGCACATGGTTGTAACCAAATGAGACATTTGTGGATCTAGGAGAGATTTATGGATCTAATTTATCTTAAACTTTTGTATAAATAGGAGTGCCTCCTCCATTTCAAGAGGAGGACTCTTGGAGCATTGTATCCAACTTATGATGGAATAAGAATCAAGCTTCCTTTTCACATCAGTTTCCATTCTCTATTTTAGATTTAGAATGCTTTAGTTTATGTGTTACTTTGTTCTTGGGTGAATTGAGCTCACTCCAAATAGATCATAGTAGCATTTTCTTCTTGTTCTAATGCTTTGAATAGGTTTATATGCTTTAGTGTTTTTATTAGAATTATTTTGATGATCTTGATTGTTGATAGGTTATTTGAAACATTCCGAGAAGACCTCCTGAAAGGGAGCTAGTGTTTTCATGCCTACAACAACTAAGCCTTTTTAAGTGTATTTATTTTCAATGCATAAGTGTCTACTTAATGATCTTGATTGTTGATGGGTTATTTGAAACATTCTGAGAAGACCTCCTGAAAGGGAGCTAGTGTTTTCATGCCTACAACAACTAAGTCTTATTAAGTGGAATGCAAGAGTTAGGATTTGATTGAATTTTCTTAGATTAGCGTTAGATGCCTACTCCTGCATATATTTTGTTGGCATCATCACAAGCTTATGAGCATCCCTAGTTGATAATTAAATGAAGCAATTTAAGCAATTGAATTTCCCCAACAACGACCTCATGTTTAGCCCCTATGTTAGAGGGGGTTCTTGACTATGCCTATAATATAGTTGTATTTTTTCACTCATCAGTGTTATACAGTCTTGTTTCAGTGGACTTGGAGAATTTACTCTTCACCCAACAACCAAGGCCCTAAAATCCTAGACTTGTTGGTTTTCCATAATAGAAAAAAGTATTATTGATTTTAGATTATTTGCTTGTTCTTTTTATGATTTTTGTCAATCAAAATGGTAAATGGAAGTGAAACTATATGGTGTTATCACTCTGACTCCAAGAATACTTCAAAAGAAAAAATGAATGGAATGCAATCTTTAGTTTTGATGAAACCTATCTACAAAAAGGAACAAGAGGTTTCAAGCAAATAAACAAGTGTAACATTCAATGCAAGAAACATGAACTACTCTTTGAATGAAAAAGGTATTTCATAAATGATTCAAAGAAACTGTAGGATACATGATTCCTGGCAATTAAATGCAATGCAATTAAAATGCAATTTACTTTTCTTTAAAATGAAAGCTCAAAAATGCTCCACCCACTAACTAGAATGCAATAATTATTGTTTGTTTTTAAATGCAATGAAATGCATTCAAATGAATTTTTTCTGCTTCCTTTGTTTCAATGAAAAATGTCAATGTCGAGGCAAAGGATTACGAAGAAAAAAAATCAAAACAAAACATGCACTCAAGCAAGAATTGAAAGAATCCAAATTTCAGAATTCTTCTAACACAAGTTCAAACAAGAACACATAGATGGAAAGTAGAGAATAACACTCTGTGTAACCTCATAAATTGAGTGGCATGAATCAAGTATTAATGCCAAGTTGAAATAAGTTCAAAATACTTCAAGAGTATGCTCAAAGGATCAGAAGACCAAGAGACTCAAAAACCGAGACTTAATGCAACACTTGCAATCCTAGATCAATGAGGAAAACTTCAAAATCAATCAAGTGAAGAACTTAGAAAGTATTGAAGTCTAGATAACAAAAGTTTGGGAACCTTCATGATGAGGATCAAACTAAGGGTAAAGAAACTTTGACCAAAGGATCAAGTTAGCCCAAGGTAGTCACGCACATTTCAAAATTTGATGGATTTACAAAATCAAAAGAGGAAAGAAAAGATGGTAATCATTCAAATTCAATCAAGCAAAGCCAAAATCAAGTTCAGAGGACTCTAATGCAAGTATTTGAGTCAATAATATGATAAAATAGTGGAAAATTGAGCTCAAAATGGACCGAGGAAGGAGATCAACGCTCTTATAATAAGGTAATCATAGTGTTGAAAAGAGGTCATGATGTAGACCCCACCCTCTCCAAGGATCTACGTGACCTCCCGGTCTAGGATCGTCCTAGTCAGGAGCTGAAATTATCTCACGGGCTCCCTCTGAGCCCAAAATTTCAATACACAGGTCCTTAACCTTCTTCCTGAATGCAAATTTTATTTTTCGGGAGTCCCTGAGCACTGGTAAAGCCTCCCCGGAGACTGAGGGAAAATATTTCAATCCATGAAAGTTTTGGGACTTCAAGACTTTTTATCCCTTTTTATTTCTCAATGCAAAATTTGCAAACTACTGAACACTAGGCGGAAAGATCAACGGTATTCAAAAAGCACCGAGATCAATGACTCAAAATTCGTTGTTTCGGGATTCAACGATTTTTGGCTACACCAACACACTCACAACACTTGCAAAGTGTCAGGTGTCGAAAAAGCGCAGATCTGATGGCTGATATTCCACCACCAGATCGACAAATCTCTGCCTCTTTCGCACTTCTTCACAAATCTCCTAGATCGTTGAAAAGGAAATTATTCCCAAGTATCAAATCGACAGTCCTCAGCTCAGACGGATGGATGACCCAGATTCTTTCTCTTCCAGCTTCGGCAATTTATTTTGGTCGTACACAAGACATGACCCTTTGTATCTCTCGACGCCGAAACACGAAAAGAATACTCCATCCTCCATGCGTCCCCTTCTTGATCGACGACTAGGATGCCTTCAGGACTTCAGTGATTTTTCTCCCTACCTGCATGACGACTCAAATCAGCCAAAGTGCCACGTCCCCAAACTATGGGATTCTTCACCACGTTTCCTCCTCCAATGGATGGTTGGGATGGACTTTGACCTTCGGGCCTTCATGAGTCCTCACAACACTGCACCCTATTTCTTCCCAAGTGTCGGACCTCTAGACTTCCATATCTTTTGCCACCTGTCCTTCCTCTGATCAACAGTCTAGATCAACTCAAGACTTCAGGACTCCAGAGAGATTGAACTCCTATTCTCTCTATTCTCCTGGAGTGTCTATCCTACAGATATTTCCCTGATTTATGAGCCTGGACCATTCACCTAACTGGGCCATTCCTCCGACATTAATCATAGTTCAACCTGGAGAGAATGAGTCTGCCCTAGGGAATGCTTGTCCTTGATTGTTGAACCTAGACCATTCACCTAACTAGGCCATTCCTCCAACACTAATCATAGTGCCACCTAGATAGAATGAGTCTTCCCTAGGGAATGACTTTCTTGCACCAACCTCCAAAACATACCATTCTTCAAAACTGCTCACAACTGTGAACTTCGAAAGAATGACTGCATGGCAAGGCGAACCATTCTACTTGACCACTGCTCAGAGTGACTGCCAAGAAGAATGATTTTCCTAGACCATTCCCCCACACTGGCCACAAGGGGAATCACTGTCTATGGTACATCAACAATCTATTGAACCATTTTCATTACGAATTTCACTGTCTGATCTGGACCATTTTCCGAATTGGAAAATGGTTGTCTGTTAGAAATCTCAAACCACTTTCAAAACTGGAAAGGAACTACTCATCCTGGACAATTTTTTGAATTGAAAAATGATTGTCCATAAATCAATAACACATCAGTTCTCCCTCACAACCTATGAGTAATATCTTCCTTTTTCAATAAGGAAGTCATCTCCACAAGCCCCATCTTGTTTCTTAAGTATGCAAAATTTTCATCTTGGATAGAGGATTTACCAAAATACCTTCTATCTACTCATGTATGGAGATATATTGGAGAACAAATTCTCTTTTATGAACTTCATCGTGGAGAATGAAATGCTTGATCTCAATGTACTTCATTTTTTCATGGAACACTGGTTATCTCTGAAGGCTTCATATAGCTCTAATCATTACAATATATCATGGTCAAATTTAACACTTATGTTTCCTGCTAGCTCATGACATTGTGGCAAGGCTCAAAATGAAACATATCCAAGTAGCACTTCTTTTGTCATCATGAGATTTTTCCATGGATTAGCAATCCATCATCCCAGACTTCTGAGTAACTATTTTGACACACATCTCTTTCATAGAAAATTTTCACCACTCTTCTGTTGTATATGAGATACTCTGCATAAAGTTGTTTGAATCCATACAAGGTCTTCTTATATCTGCATACATGGGTCTCTTTATGGTATAATCTTCTTTCTCACTTGATTTATTGGGAAGAACAATATTTTACATGTAAATTTCAATTAATGGATACTTCAAGAGGTATATCTGGAATAAGTTGTTGTCATAATCTTCTCCCTCCTTTTGGAAGAACCTATTAATCTTGCAATGCTTCCATTCATAAGTCTTTTTTTTTCACATTTTCTTACACGCATGTTCTTTATCATAACTCCCATTTCTTCTGTTCATTTTCTTCTTAGTGAGTTCAAACCAAGCTGGTAGTCTTGTGATTCTCGGTATAATAACTGGTTGTTCTTTCTTTTCTTTCTTTCTTGGAATCTTCATGTTCTTCCTCATGTCTCTCTTTAGCTATTGGGTCCATGGGGTCTTCTATATTCCTTTAACGTTCCAAATTCTTCCTTTCATCATAGGATCATGGATGTAGATGAACAACCAAGGATACTTTAAGTCTTCTTTTCGAAGAAGACTTCTTCTAGAGTCAGATTGAACATGTGTTGCTTATCATGGCTGCTACTTTCAATGGGAACATGGATAGATACTTCATAATCCTCAATGGATCATATTTAGTATTAGATCCCTCCTAATCCTTGATTCATATATGAATGCATGCTCTTCTTTTGGAATTATGTAATCAACTCCCTCCATCTAAGATAGTCCACGCTTTCGTCTGCATCCTTATTGCCTTCTGCAAAGTGTCACAAGTCTTTTTCTAATTTCCTCTTGATTGTTGACTTCTTTCTGTTTTGACTTCTTCTGGGTGTCTTCAAGTTTGATTCTGATTTCGGCTTATCTGGTAGTTGTTACTTATATAATAATATCTTCCACAGGAATTGTTACCAAGGATTGTCAACGTACTTCATCTTTTTAGATACATTACTTGACTAGTAATCATCGTAATATTAATCCTTATCCTGTTATTCTTCCATAGGTGTCATTTCACTGACCATATTATCTTCTAAGAAATATATATACAGGAACTATGTAAACATGGTATGTACAAGGACTATGTTACAAAATCATATTGTTACCTTGACTAGAAGAAGAAATCTGCTTCATCTTGTTTGACTTTCTTTGAGGGTTCCTTTTCTTCGGAAACTGTTGCTTCATGTGTTTCCTTCCTTTTCTTTAACTCGGGACAATGATTCTTGTAGTGACCATATTTTCGACAGTTGAAGCATTTTATTTTTGACATATCCTTCTCTTGATTTGGTTTCTTCCTTGAAACAAACTTCTTCTTATTCCTAAATTTCTTGAACTTTGTTGTGTAGGCTTGATCATCATCTTTCCTTTGGAATTTCTCTTTTGTGCTAATCCTTGAATCTTCTTGTGCACAACAAGTCCAAAGTTATTCAAATGTGGTATATTCCTTTCTTGTGTTCATGCTTGCAGCAAATGCATCCCATGTCTTCGGAAGACCATTGAGTTCTATATTTATCAGTTCCTTCTCTAAAATGAGTTCTTCAATAGCTTGTATTTGATATATTAACTGAGAGATTCTTGCAAGGTATGATGTTATGTTGTCATCATCATTCATTTTCATGTCACATAGCTCATTCTTCAGACTCATTACTTGTCCGATGTTTTTGACTTAGAAGAGGTTAGTTAGGGAATCGTACATCTTCTTAGATGAGTCAAGATGAGAGATGTAGGGTATCAAGTGGTATTTTACAGAGTCCATTATGATACTCATGGAATTGATGTAATTGTCCTTGAACTTCTCCATAATTGCAACGTTCTGAGGTTCCTTCTCTTTTCCTTCTTCAAACTGTGGTTCCATGATCTTTCCTTTCATGATATCCATCACTTTATTCTTGGAAAGGATGAGGTCAATACTTGTATTCCATGCTCTAAAGTTAGAAGCCCCTTCTAACTTGTTTTTTGACTTCATAGAGTAATTCATGACTGCTTTGACTTGGTCAACCTTTGACTTTGACCAAAAACTCAAACTTGACGTCTTAGCTTGCTGAGAGTACCAAGAAGTATGCTAGGTTAGGGTGCACTAGGATATCCATAAATTAGGTCAATATATTCACTTAAGGTGCCTCAACAAGAGGGTTAGGGTTTCATTACTGCAACAAAAACTTTTACTGCAACTACAACTATAACTGAGAAAATCCTCCCAATCTATCTTCCAACGGTTAGACTGTCCGAAGATAGTGTGGGACCATAGCATGTTAGAAAAGTAGGTGTGCTCATTTAACCATAGACAATATAGAAATATTGTCACCCAACCATAGGTCGAAGCCACCTCCGAGCACCTTAACCTTGACAGAGAATAATTCTGGAAGAAAAGCCTAGACCTAATATCCAATCAATGTAGCGTACCTTTCTCTAGAGCTAGCGCACAAGGAAGAAAATCCAAACTATAACCAAGGATAAATTCCAAGACAAAACCGAAAATACAAGTTGCAGTAGCTACAGCTGCAGCTACTCTCCATACTTGTGCACTTACTAAATTTATGCAGTGTGCACTAGATTATTGCAGTTGCGAGCTGTGTGTGTCCAAATGAGCTCTGGCATCCTGTGTTTATACTGCTCTTCCTTAGCTTTCTGGGCTGACTTCTCTTTTTGGAGGATAAAAACTCAATATTAGTTATTTTTTTTAGCCGACTTGTCTTCTAGGGTTATGTTCAATGCTTTAGGGTTTCTTCTTGCTTCCTGGAATATTATATTCTTGTCAGGGTTACATGTGGAGGTTTAATACCTCCCACAACTACCATAATATCAACACTTGGAACTATAAATGCATAGAGAAACTGTAGATTGGGACGAGGTAACTCAAAGGTTTAAGGTAAAATTTACTTTTTAAGATGAATCTTCATTAATAGATGCAACTTTGTAGGCCATTAGAAAAAATATTTTTTTAGAAGAAGGGTCGATGGACCTAATACCTGTGTGTAGTGCACATAGAACTTCTATGATGGTTCACAAACTATTGGAATGCTATAATGTGGCTCAAGGAGATTAGGAGAAGGAGGATCCAAGAAATATACAAATACTTGAAACTGAGGGGAAACATGCAATGGAAGGTCCAGGGATTGAGTTTTTTGTGTATGCACAACCACTAAGGACGTGTAAGGTAAATATTAAGACAAAATAGAATCCAAAGTTTGTGTAGATATGAGAATACTAGAATGATGAAATTGTGGAAAAAATTATAGACTTACTGTGCGAGTATCAAGATCTATTATGAACCACATTTTTAGAAATGAAGGGGATAGATGGTGAGCTAGGAGAAATGAATATCCCTTTGAAACCATATTTTAAGCCAGTAATAAAGAGACCCTATAGACTGAATCCGAAGTATAAAGAGAAGGTAAAGATAGAGATAGACAGAATGTTAGAAGCAAGAATTTTTTAACCTGTGGTGGAGTCAAAGTGGATAAGTCCAATGGTAGTACAAGATAGGAAAACAAGAGGAATCATAATTTGTGTAGACCTATTAAATATAAATGATGTATATCTGCATGATCCATTTCTAACACCTTTTAGAGATGAAGTATTGGAGAATGTAGGGGAGTAGGAGGCATATTCCTTCACAGATGGATTCTCAGGATATCACCAGATAAAGATTGCGCAGGAAGACAGATATAAGACTACTTTTGCAATAGAGTGGGGAAGCTACCAGTACATAGTGATTCCTTTTGGGATGAAGAATGCACCTACAATTTTCTCAAGAGTAGTGGTCGCAACCTTTTAAAAAATTATTCATAAGTTTCTTGAATTTTATTTAGATGATTGGACTGTGTTTAGTCTCTTGAAGAATCACAAAGAAGTACTAAGATTAATGTTGGATAGGTGTAGACAATGCCATATTTCATTGAACTTGAAGAAATGTATTTTTTGTTCACCTTTTGGAATTTTGTTGGGCCATGTGGTATGTAAGCAGGGCTTACTAGTGGATCCTACCAAGATTGCAGTGATCTTAGACTTACAACCACCTACATCAATAATACAATTAAGACAAACCCTGGGCCATACATGATACTATGGGAAGTTCAACAAGGGATATTCACCGATTACAACACCCATGGAGAAGTTGTTGAAGAAAGAAACTAAATTCCAATGGAATGAGGACTGTCATAAAAGTTTGGACACATTATAGCAAAAGTTAGTGATTGCACCAATTTTGATATTCCCATATTGGAAGAAGGAATTTCATGTTCATGTGGATGCATCGTCCATAGCTTTGGGCATCGTATTATCTCAGCTAGGAGAAGGATAGTTAGACCATCCAATAGCATTTGCAAGTAGAAAGTTGTCAACAACAAAAAATAACTACTCTACGACAGAATGAGAGGGATTAACCATGGTGTATGCGCTACAAAAGTTTAGACATTATTTGTTGGGTTCTCATTTCAAGATGTATACAGACCATTCCACACTAAGATACTTAGTGAACAAGCCAATGTTGGGGGGGAGAATTTGCAAGTGGTTGCTATTGTTCCAAGAGTATGAATTTGAAGTTATCGTTAAGACAAGTAAATTGAATGCAGGACCATATCACTTATCGTGCATTCTATTAGGAGAGGATCCAGGGAACATAGATGATAATTTATTGGATGCACATTTATTTGCAGTTTGAATGGTGGATGACTACTTCGTAGACATTGTGCAATTATTAAGTACAAGAATGGCTCCATTAGACATGACAGTTGCACAAAATAAACAATTAGTGGTTAAGGTAGCAGACTATCATCTAATTCCAGGGAACTTATACAAGTTAGGTGCAGATGGGATATTAAGATGATGTGTGTTAGAGAATGAAATTCCAATGATACTATTAGAAGCACACAAAGGTATTGCAGGAGGACACTACACAAGTAAAGTGACTGTGCATAATATTTTGTGCGCGGGGCCCTGGTGGCCTACACTTCACAAGGATTCTAGGGAATATTTCCAGGCATGTGATGTTTGTCAAAGGGTTGGAAATCCATCTAGAAGGGAGGAGATGCCTTTGCATCCACATGTTACAATGCTGGATTTTGGAAAATGGGCGATAGATTTCGTAGGACCAATCAATCTTTCAGCTAGGAGATCAGGAGATAGACATATCATCACTGCGATGGAGTATTTGACCAAATGGGCAGAAGCAACACCAGTCACAGACTGCAGCGCAAAGACTGTTGCATTATTTCTATTTGATATTGTAGTGACAAGATTTGGGTGCCTACACATTTTATTGAGTGATCAAAGGAGCACACTTCCAGAATAATATGATTGCAACATTGACTGAGGAGTTTCAAATTCACCATCATAGGAGTACGTCGTATCACCCTCAAGAAAATGGGACAATAGAAGCCTTTAATAAGAATTTAGAAAATAGGTTGACAAAGATTTGCAATGTAGAAAGGGATGATTGGGACTTAAGGATCCCTGCAATATTGTGGGCATATAGGACTACAAGCAAAAAGTTGAAAAGACAGACACATTTTAGGTTGGTATATGGGAAAGAAGCAATAATTCTGATGGAATTTATTGTGTTGAGCCTACGCATTGCAACAATTACTGATCTTGTGGATTATGGCGCAATAGAGGAAAGACTCTCACAATTGTTACAACTCGAAGACCAATTTTTGGTTGGATTCCATCAACAAGTCCAGAAGGCAAGAGAAAAAGCATGGCATGATAAGTATATTAAGCAGAAAAAATTCCAAGTGGGAGACTTAGTATTGTTATACGAAAACAAGTTTATGCAGCATCCGGGAAAGTTTTGAATGCATTGGTTAGGTCCATACGTCATTAAGTATGTGACAGAGGCAAGTGTTGCATAGTTGCAAATGTTGAATGGAAAAGTCCTGGGAGGAATGGTGAATGGGAGTCAGTTGAAACTCTAAAGGGATGATCGACCGTCCGCACGCTAGTCTGACCTGCACAATAATATATGTACTATAGTAGTGTATTATAAGAGGAAAAAGAAAAAGAAAAAGAAAGAAAAAGTGGAAAAAGAAAAGGAAAGAGAAAGTGGAAAAAGAAAAAGAAAAAGAAAACAAAGGAAAAACAACAAAAAGTAGCTAAGTTTCAACAAGATTCAATTTGTAGAAGGAGGGAGTGTTGTGAAGATAGAAGAAACCACACAGAAGAAGCGAATTATGTGCAGAAGCACAACCTTTGTAGTGAATGAACAAGTAAGATAGGAAAATTACACGAATAAGGACAGATAAAGACCGTTAAACGACATTAAAGAGCGGAATGACGGTTCAAAATCCGTAATGACAGCACAACATGGAGACGTGTCATCATAAATGGAAAAATCCAAAGGAGATCATGATAGCCTGGAAACTTGAGGAAAAATATATAGTGAAGTATTTGGAATTAATGCAAATTTAAAGCAAGTATTGAATGAACAGTACTAAGGGATTAGATAGTTAATATAGGCGGGAAGGTAAAGGGACAACTGGCGAAGAGGCACAAAAGTTACGGAGGATTGACAAACATTGGCCATTGTTAGTTGGAGTTGCATGCGAGTAAGAGAGAGTCAAGAGTCATGTTGCAGAGATTGAGAAAAACCACAGAGTTGAAGCAGATGTCCCTAGTAATCGGATTACAGAGATGGCCCCACCAAAGGCATCAACATCTGCACCAAAGAAATCCCGAACGAGAGAAGAAGACTCTCGCACAACGATTGGTACCCATGTGGGATGAATCACTCACGGTCATAGGGGCATTGGAAACTACGTAGGGCATGGTGAAGAAAGCAACACAAAACAACGAGGAAAATCTCATGACCCTGACTGTGCAGATAGTAGAGGAGATTTTGGAGAAAGAAGCCGAGGTAAAGAAGGAAGTCGCTACAATAAGAGAAACCCTCCAAACTTTTGTGGAGGCATGGAAGGGTGCAATGCAATAGGCTTAAGTGGTTCAAGGCCAGTTGTAGGTGAGTGTTGGGGGCATGTTGGACAAGCATTTTGAATAACTAAGTTTTGAAGAGCATACACAAAAGCTGAAAAGGGAGCAGTTTGCGGGGTTAAAACAAAAGTCAGAGCACACACAAAAGAAGGAAGAACAACAATTAGGCATGCGAAAGTAACATGCTGGCAAAAAAGAAGGAAAAGGAACATGCTAGCGAAAAAGAAGGAAAAACAACACACTAGTGAAAAATAAGGAAAACAACTAGGACATATTAGGGTTTTGGGATAAACTATTAGGGTTCTGAGCCCTAACTCTATGTATAAATATGTAATGGGTTGGGGAAGAATAAGCAACTGA
>WSFP011470186.1:0-17833 GCA_009831015.1 Picea engelmannii | reverse complement strand
TAGTGAAGGGTCTCAATACATCATCCATCAACCTCATGAAAGTTGTTGGTGCATTTGTTAAGCCAAAGGGTGTGACCAGTCATTCGAAGAGACCTTCTTTAGATTTGAACGTTGTCTTCCATACATCAGTTGGTTTGATGGGAACCTGGTGGTAGCCAGACTTTAGGTCAATCTTGCTGAAGAACTTTGCCCCCTTGAGTTGGTTAAGAAGGTCATTTATTTGGGGAATTATGTATCGATTCTTGACTGTGATTTTGTTTAATGCTCTGTAATGAATGTAGAGTTGCCAGGTCCCGTCTTTCTTCTGCACCAACACAATCGGGCTTTCGCAAGGAGAGGAGTTGCGTCGGATGTGCCCCTTTTGAAGCAACTCTTGGATCTCACGCTTGATTTCATCATTTTCCATCAGCGAGTGACTATAGACTAGTCTATTAGGCAGCGATGCACCAGGGGTTAGATCAATTGGATGCTTGACTTGACAGTGCATCGGTACCTCGGTGGGTGAGGAGAAGATGTTTCTGTACTCTTCCATGATCTCGTCCACTTGCTTCTACTGTAAAGAGAGGCTATGTGTAGAGGTCATGGATGTTGCAAAAACCTTCTGCCTACTACGAGCACATATAACAAAGAAGACAAACTTCCCAGTCTGTGAAATGACCTTACTACATTTCTTAGCAGAGATTAAAGAAATAGTGGGAGGTGACACTACCTCTGGTATCCTATACAATTGTCTACAGAAAGTAATAATAACATTGTGGGGTCTAGACTCATACATAATATGTCACTTCCACAAATATGGCTGGTCTAAAAGAACATCACAAACTTCAAGGGTAGAAATATCACACAATACCTCGTCTTTGTAGGGCTTGGTGATGTAGGGTAGATGACATTGTTGGCTGTCGTGAAGATCTCATCCTTGGTGAAGCCAACCGATGGTGTAGGGATGCGGGTGCGCCATCATTGACAGGTCCAGCCTCTTGGCGACCTTTGCTAAAATCAAGTTCTTCTGGCTGCCACTATTGACAATGAAATTCACCGGAGTCCCCTTTACCCACATCTGTGAGTGAAAGAGGTGTTCCCCTTCCTCTGGTTCTTTTGGTTCACTTAGTTGGACTTTGGTGGTAGAGATAGTGGCACTGGGTTCAACATCAATGATCTATTTCCCACTTTTTGGATTTGATTCAGAGTCAGAATCTGCCTCTGACTCATAAGCTTTCAGCTCGACTACTGATGACTACTTGGAGCAACATTTTTAGGTGTTATGCCAAGGGTTTTATGATATTCACACCATTTTCACGTGTTCTTCTTTGAATTCTCATTACCCTTCTTGGGTTGCGACTTGGACTGGTTATCCTGAGAGCGACCATCTTTGCTCCATCCCTTGTTTTGTGGGTTGGGACCGCCTTTCCTTTGCTTCGGCTGTGAGGAGTTTGCAGATCGAAAATCTTGCCTCTTGTTCTTAAATTTATGCTCGATCTTGAAAACATATCTATAAGACACACCTAATGATGTGATGTCCAGAAACTTCATTTATGTTTGAATGTATCTATGTAGACATCCATGGTATTTGAGCACCAGATGTCGTTCAAATTATTTGATACCCAATTTGGTGTGCAGGGTATGGAAACTATTGGTGAAATCTAGTATTGTCTGGTCCCTTTAATGACGCAGTGTGGTCCATCTTGTGTACTAAGGAATCCCATGTGGGGGAGACCGCAAATATTGTATATTCCTCTATGTATTTTTGCTCAGAGTAAGTATCCCACCAATCGTTAACATGGAGGATGACCTTGAGGAGTGAAAGTAATCTTTTCCCGTCGAAAAAATTGTGGAATGAAAAATACCCTTTGAGTAGATTCATCCATTTATATACAACATCCGCATCTATCAGTCCTTCAAATAATGGAATATCAAAATTTACTTGTACCTTGAAGGGGGTTGCATGGCCACTTGATGAAGATGCGTCTCCTATGGACAACCGCCGAAGGATCTGTGCAAAGTTGTCCATAATTTCGTTTCTTTGTCTCGCAAAGGCTTCCTCAAGCAACATTTTAATAGGATCTCCTGCTCCATCATCTTTTTTCTTGTCCCCCATGGGTTATTGTTGGGATCTGCGTGGCTGATCTTGCCAAAGATCAACTGGTTCGAGTCCCAACTTTTTGTACCCAGATCTTGTCAGGGACATGCACGAAGAAAAATAAATGAAGAACAGACTGCTCTGATACCACTAATCTAGATTTATGAGTGGAATGAAAATAATAACAGACTAAATACAATAATAAATAGATTCTGAGAGAAAAAATAGATATCCAGTGAACAATAACTTCTATTGAATAAATAAAATAAGCTGAAACTATAAAATTGCATAACTGAAACAACTTACTTGAATGGTGGTAGCTATTTTTGAGAAGAGATGTGGATGCTACGCGCATCCGTCTAAGCATGATGATTACAATGAGGCTCTAGAGGCCCTTTTAACATTACTCATGAATGACAAAACCCTAGACATCCAAAAACCTAACCCTAGGAGATGAAATGTCAAAAGTTATGTGGGCCCCAATGGGTAAGTTGGTACCTCAACTTCCCGGGGTCATAACTTTTGCATATGACCTCTGTTTTAGGCGTGTGATAGCCCGTTTGAAAGGTCTTTTCGAGAACTACACATTATGTCGTCAAAATCTATCTTTGTCTATAGTTTGATTGTGGCAAGCCAAAAAAACATTGTTTAGGTCTCCAAAACGGCCCTGGAAGTACAAAAAGATGTACTGACATGAAAACATCCAAAATAAGCCAGTTGGATTAGGTGGGCGGACACCAATATCCACCTAGAAGTTTTGTATGGCTTCAGACATGCCAAGAAGTGTAGAATCCACAATTACAAATAATTATAGAAGAATGTGTTGAACTAAAAACTATCAGGAGGAGCTAGTTGGAATAGGTGGGTGGCCACCAATATCCACCTGGATCAGCCCTGATGTCAGAATATTTCAACTCTTGAATATCAAAACTCTCCTCTTCCCATAAATGAATTATTAAGAGGCCTGTTGGATTAATCAATTTTCCATATAGCTTGTCACTTCAAGTCTAAATCACCCCAGATCAAAGTGGCATATTCAACTCTCTCCACCAAATTTCTCTCTCAATCCTCTCATGTTCTCTATTTTGATGGCCCCTCGAAATGAATCCTCGGGATGGTAGGAGCGAGAGGATCCCTCTTCGACCCTAGAGGAGAAATTGAACTCACCTATTATTGGAGTCTTGGATAAGCTACTAACAACCAAGTGGAGGCATATGCCTTACTCCAAGGTTTGTGGTTGGTCGATGTTCGAAACATTCAAAGGATTATCATCCTCGGAGACTCCAAGAACACCATCGAACACCTTCAAGTCGAATCCCTCCTTAAGGATGTGAAGCTCTATTGCATATTCCAAAGAATTAAATCAAAGATACGTAATGGCATACAAGTTGATTTCCACCACATATTTCGACAAAATAACTTCATAGTCAATAAGAAACCAACTTAGCAACAAAAGAGATGGGGGTCTTATATGTCAATGGATGTCACTGCTACCAACCAATCCCTTAATGATGAGTTGTCTTTTGGTCTTAGGCCTAGTGACATACTCACTCATGGTTTCTAGTTCCTTTGATAGTCGTCCACTGACTCACAAGCTCCTCCTGCCTATCCCATTGAGAGGTGGCACTCTCATCTTCCCCCCTGTCCGACCTCGAGTGTTCACGTGTCCTTGCTTTCCTGCCCCTATTTGTTGCCACATGGAGAATCTAATCATCCATTAGGTGGCATATTCACCTCATGCATCCTTTTGACCCAACATCCATCACTTTAATCCTTCCCATCCAACCTACAATCATCCAGGCTCCCGCGTGAGTGGATTTGGATTTTCCCCTTTAGCTCCCCTCGGGATTAGCTGTATTCACAATGATAAAATGAATTGAGTTTTGGCTCAGACATGTTGGTTCTTTAACTTCATATATTTTAATTCTCTAGCACCACTTCCACTTCCCACACAATTTTTTTCTATTTTCCAAATAATAAAAACAAACTAACCAATATTTAGAACCATTGTTTCCACTCCCAAGACCATTATGAGGTCCTTGATACCCAACCATAGTGCATAGAGATTTGAAATGGTGTGCATCACATTACTGGGATAAACATTCATTTTATAGGGACCTAAGACCCATCCCTAGTGTATCAGACCTTATAATGGTGCTAATATTAGACTCATGTGCTAAAGATTCCCTTTACAAGGCCTCTATGCATGATCGACGAGGCCTAAAAGTATCTTCTAGATCCTAGGATGCTAGTGGTTATCCTTGGACCATGGTCAAGGCCTTTCTACCAATCCCTTGTGTGCTAAAACTCACAATGGCGTACATATTATACTTGGCCAAAAATACCATTTATAGGGATTATGTGGTTGTTTTAGACCCTATGCATGGTCCATAAATCATAAAAGCATATTTTAGTCCATAATACATTGGATTTTATCCCTGGACCATGGGTAGTGTCTCCAAAACCATCTGCAATGGAAAACCTCATAATTGTTTATATATGACCATGGTCAAAGCCCCAAGACCATCCCTTGTGAAAAAATCTCCTAATGGTTCTTGTATCCCACTTGGTGGCTAAATATCCCCTCTAAAGGGTGTCCCATGTGCCCTAGAGGCTTCATTTAAGTTATGTGTCTTTTTCCCCCTCACTCAACCATGATCAAGACCCCAAGATCTATCCCTAGTATACAAAACCTCCTATTAGCACTCATATCCTACTTGGAGGTTAAAAATCCCTTTTAGAGAGCATGTGTGGTGCTTCCAAACACATTCATGGACAAGAGCCTTAAAATATTTATATAGGACTCGAGGCCCTTTATTTCCCCCCCTTACCATGGTCAAGAGCTTGAAACCCATCCTTGGTGCATGAAACCTCCTAATGGCATCAATATCCTAATCAAAGGAGAAATATCCCTTTTGACATTTTGGTTTAGTGACTTAAGGACTAGTTCATGGTTCATGAGCCTTAAAAGCTTCTTTTAGGCCCTAAGACTCTTTATTTTCTCCCCTTACCATGGTCAAGGTCCTAAGGCCCATCCCCATGTCTAAAACTTTCTAATGGCACCCCTATTTAATTTAGAGGGCAAAGATTCCATCTAGAGGGTTTTTCTATTGGTTCAATGTGTCATTAATGGATTATGAACCCTATAAGATTAATTTAGATCCTATGGCCCTTGTTTTCCTCCACCAACCATGGTCAAGGCTTTGATACCATCCTCGGTATGAAAAAACTCTCAATGATGCCCATATTCGACAAAGAGGCCAAAGATCTAGGGTTGTGTGTTGGTTTGAGGCCTATCTCAGGGACCAATGTCTTAGAAACTTCATTTTGGGCCAGAGGCCTAAGACTCATCCCTTATGTGAAAAAATTCTCAATGGTACCAATGTCCCACTCAAGGACATATGTCCTTTATAGAGGGATTTTGTTGTATTTTGAGGACTCTTTCATGTTTCATAATACCTATAATATTGATCCAAGCATTAAGGACCTTATGTTGAAAACTTCCTAATGGTACCCATGCCCCACTCAAGGACACATGTCCTTTCTAAATGGTTTTTGTGGTGTTTTGAGGACTCTTTCAAGTCCCATAAGACCTATAAGATTCATTTAGGCATTAAGAACCTTATTTTTCTCCCCCATCATGGTCAAGGCCCTAAGACCCATCTCTATTATGCAAAAACTCCTATTGGCTCTCTTATCCCACTCATATGCCAAAGATCCCCTTTAGAGGGCTCATGTTGTGGTCCCAAGACTTGGTCATGGACCATTAGTAGAATAGTCTTCATTTAGGGTCTAATTCCTTGGATTTATCATCTGAACATGGTTAAGGCCACAAGACCCATCCCTAGTGCATAAAACATCGTAATGGTATCCATATTACACTGAATGACAATGATCCCCTATAGAGGACACATTGTTTGTTTTATGGCTTTGTGTATGGCCCTTGATTTGTAAAGGCTTCATCTAGGGCCCATGGGCCCTAATTTCCCCCCTTTACCATGTCCAATGCCTTAAAACCCATTCCTAGCATAAAACCTCATAATGACACCCATATTCCACTTGGAGGCCAAAGATCACCTCTAAAGGGTGTGTGTTGTCGGTTGAGGTCATCTTCACGGCCAATGAACCTTGGAGATTCATTTAATCCATAAGGCCGTTATTTTCCTCTCTTATCTACAGTCGAGGCCCTCAAACCCATCCCTACTATGCAAAAACTCATATTTGTGCCCTCCCACTTGCCATAGATCCACTTTAGAGGGTCCATGTTGTGGTTGAAGGCCTTTATCTATGATATGACCCCAAGGGGGGCATATATGGGGTTAAATGTATATGACATTATGCAAAGGGGAACTTATATGGGGATAAATGTATATGTAATAGTGGACAACCTAATAAAGGAGCCACGTGTACAATGTGTAAATAGGTATATATAGATATTATGTAGTCATTATTTAGGAGATGATGTGATTTGGATGTATGAATGCATTTGGGTATTTGGAGGAGGTTCTCAAATTCTTTAACAAGTTATTGTGTAACTCATCTCTCTTATCTATCTTGGAGTTGTTCTCCATGCTCACATTTGATGTATCTGGCGCGTACTTTGGTTTATTATGCTATCTTAAGCATTTGGTACATAACATTTGGTATGGCCCCACGACTCAAAATCTTAATTTAGGGACTGATTCCATAGATTTCTCACCCAACTATGGTCAATATCCCTAGACCATCCCTAGTGTACAAACCTCCTAATGTGTAGCACCTCTTCATGGGGTACTATGAAATAATATTTTCGAAGTTAAACATATGCATTGAGTATAAACAAATTTTTGTGATTTCATAGATGGAATAACCTAGAATATATTCCAGTGCTAAATATTTCAAATTTGAATCCAAATATATGAATCTAGATAAGAGGATGAGATAAATAAGAAGGTAACTTCACGATTAAAATATTTAAATAAAAACATAACAAAATATACCAAGTGAAATACCTCCTCCCTAGTTTGTCGAATATGACCAATTGCAATGTAATACTGCCAGTAGTAGGAAGGTGCTTCCAAGCATTCGTTTTTCTTTCACTTGCCTACATGGAAACAATGAAATCCTCCCAGCCAACTAGGAGCCTAGCCGATTTCCTAGCTCCAAGAAAACTTTCGGTTTCTTGGTCGTCCGTGCCCATGAATCCAAGAATAGAAAAGCACTTATGTTATAAGAAGGCTCACAAGAATTATATCTTCCAAGAATTATCCAAATTCTCCACAAAATCCAACCTCTCAACATGCTCCAACCTCTCAACCTCCCTTCATTACCACTTCCTCTCCCTATTTATCAAGTTTCCATACCCCCTTCCCCAAGTCTCCTCAACCACCCTCATTATTAGCCATCAAGCTCCCTTATCTAGATTTCGGGGAAAAGTTAAAATAAAACTAAAATATAAATGGATTACATAAAATAACAATAAATAAAATGCAAAGTCTTTCTTCTCATGCTAGCTTACAAATGCAAATTGACAATTTACCTCAAATGTACATGACAACCCACCATACTCATTTAATTCATCATACCAACCATCAATCAAAGTAGAAGAAGATATTTAATGCTACTAGATATTTTGTATGCAATATAATTTACATAGTCATTAAACCATTCAATTAAATAGTTAATAATCTAGTTAATGATTAATGCATTAATTAATTATACTAGTGTACATGTGTAGGGTATGTGTACGTAGCTAGCGAACACAAAGTCTACACATGTGCGAATGATAAACAAACAATGCCTCTAGTGCATAGTTCATATATGATCACAGTAAGACATGTAGGAGAACAGATGCATCATTTAGTAATTATAACTAACAAAACTACAATAATTCATCAAGAATTGATCATCACACTTAGAATGTCAAAAAGGAAATCATAATGAGTGTTTTGGAACCAAGTGAGAAATCAAGAATGGCACGACTAATCCCATAACAATTTTCTCAACTAACATCAAATCATCCTTCCTTCCTAACATACTTCCATATTCCATCCTATCCTTTCCTCTACTGGACTGAGTTGGAGCGTCAACTATATTGACCTAACTCCAGATAGAACCCGTAAGTGGAAGTGTCATACATCTCGAATAAGCTTCCCCAACACACAACTAGAAGTCGCCATCACACGTCTAGGGGAGAATCTATGATGTCTCGTTCCCAAGAGTAGGCCAACAAGGAGTGACTTAGTAATCTATGTGTTCCCATAGACTATAGTCATGCACAAGCAGGGAACAAGATGGAGAAATAAGGAGGAATTGATGGCTAAACTATGAATTAAGCCAAAATACTTAGGAAAAGTCACTTAAGCCTAAGTCAACGAAGAATTAGAATGAAAAGGTGCTAAAGAGGAACTTGATTAATTAATTATTCACCTTAGGAGGAAAAACGCCTAGCTTAAGTGAGGTCAATGGAGGAATTTGGCCTAATTCCTCATTATGCATTGTTATGATTTGATGTTGAGAGTTCCCAGAGGAGGAAGAGAGTCGACCTTGTTGTTTTGTGGATTTATGGAGGAAACCACCACCATTGATGGTTTCGGTGTTGAGACACACACCCTAGCCCATCGGAGATACCATCCAGGTATTTCATCAAGCTATTCAGGAGTATCCAATACAGTGTGCACATCTCAGCCAGTGAGGGTGCAAGTCAGATTGAGGGTTTGTGGAGCTGCACGAGGTCTGAGCTCAGATTGCAGTTTCCTTTCGACCCAGTGGAGATCCGACCAGGGTGCTTCTATTGAGCCATTTATCATCTGTTTCTAATGGTGGAATATTGGAGAGCGCATTATCCAGCCATTTAGGGTGCAACTCTTCCGGCAGTACATTTGGGGTTGCAAACAGAGCATCAGGATAGATCCCGGGAAACCCTTCTAACCCAGTTTCACATTTGGCGAGACGATCCTTTTGAGCGCTATAGCAGTTGATTCTGTTGGTGGAATCATTTGGGGTGCATCCAGTCCCCCAGGAGGTGCGCAAACCCCCCAGGGGTCCATATCCAGTACCTCAGAGGCCAGATCTGATATCCAGCACTCATCCATTCTAGTCTAGAGGCCAGGGCACTTCTATTGGAGCAGTTTCCGACGCATTCCGACGGTCTATCCTTCTGGATGAGTTTTCCAGCTGGTAGCGGTTACCGTATTTCTCCGGAATCGCATATTTTTGTTGATCTATCCGTGCATGCATCAGATCTGCATTCATCTTCTGATCACAGGTATTTTTATGCCTAGTTGACGATTATACTCTATACTCTCTAACCGTGAGGAGTTATGTGACGTTCTACATACCAACAGAAATGTCATGACATGTATTATACATATAGAATAGTCTTACCTTCAAATATATTAAAAATCATACCATTATACATCAAACAAACTTGGGTCCATTACCCAAACCTTTGTGCTACCGAAATTTGCTACCGGACTTTCTTCAAGGGTTGACATCAATGACAACCAACCCAAATAATCAACAATTATCATTGTATGTGGTAAATGAAATCAAGTTAACATATACATTTGGCCCAACATTTTTAGTAGAAGCGGTTTGAATGCAATGGTTTCTCCTCGAGACCATTGGAAAATGAATAGAACAGAGCCACAGGGGCTCGAACTGTTCGAAGTCGATCCATAAATTAAAGAGATTTTCATCAAGGCATAATGGTTTGATTTCATCTGCGCTTCCGAACGGAACCACACTGGAGTGGCCCTACTCTTTTCAAATTTTTTGATGGGTTTTAGACATAGCTCGGGGACACCACAATTCATATCACAAAGAATTTTATTGGGGTGGCCTGTGCTCTCTCAGTCTGTGGGGAGAGATGGTTCAAAAAGGGCAAATTGCCAACAGAGGTCTGCAACAAATTCCTGGTGTCAGGACACCAAAACCCTGATTGGAGTCAGGGTATTTTGATTATGTTGATTAAAGATGAATGGCGGGGAATCCTCACTACAGTCCAAAGGTATATTAAAGGTGAAGGTCATTTCTCGATTGTGCACTGTTATCACCTCTGTTTCCTTGTGCACTTAAGTGGTGATAAATAATTAAACCTCCCTTTTTATTTGCTCAAAAAATTAATGAAAATGTCTAGAAGGGTCCAAAGCCAACCTGAATCTGCTCACATAAGTTTATATCACCAGGGTTTTATAAAAATATTGGTCCTCTTTGCTTTGGATGAAATAGAGATGCCCTAGAAATATTTTTGACTGTCTGTAAGGTTTGTATCAGACAACAAGAGGAATAGGTCACCCCACCAGGTCCATTGCCACTTGAGCATTTTGAAGATGAGCTTGTGACCACCATCATGTAGCAAGATAAAACTCCTAATACAAAAACAAGGAGGCAAAAGAAAACTAAACAACACAGTCTCGAGATTGTTGGTACAAAATTTGTGCATGTAGAAACCTTGATTAAGGAGTCCCCTGAATCCAAACAGAGTAGAAAAAGGAAAGGGACCTAGGACCCTGGAATGCCCAGTAAACCTAACAGAAAAACCAGCATCACCAATCAATTGAGATTGAATTCCAAGGCAAATTTTAATCCATCCTTAAAATACCAACAACCCATAGTCATTGAGGATGAGGACACTGAAGACGACATCTTTGGATTTTCCAATATGGAGGAGATGGCTATCCACACATTGAAAAAGATGATAGGGGATAAAGCAAAGCAAAAATACAATAAAGGGGAAACTTCAAGGATAAAGTATGCAACTGTGAAGACAAAGTACCCTACAGACTTGGATTTAGAACAAAATGTCATGGACCTTGGCCTAGACCCTGAGAAAGAATTTGATGGCATAACCCCAGATAAAGAGCTAGTTTTTGATTAAGTTTCACATGACATCAAACCAAAGATTAAAGAAAAAATATTGAAGTTGCAGGAACCTGTGAGTGAGACACATGCCAAAAATTCTGAGGTAGCACCCAAATATGAGACGAGGTCAAGAAAAACTAAGTTGTTCATTAACCTCAACAAATTTTCCATAGAGGAAGAACACGGGCTAAAGGATATAAATAAGGTACATGTCTCAACCAAACAAAAGGTAGAAGCTAACATAGGTATAGATGACAACCACAAGGTACAAATGCTGAAGCAACAAATTCATAGTTTACAACAATAGAAGAAGGATCTGGAAATGCAACATACTAAGCTACAAAAGAAGTAACAAAAGATGCAAAAGAAGCATAAAAAAACATGTTTGTTCTTGAAAGAGATAATTTAAGAGGTCTATTGATGTCAAAGGAGAAAGGATTCATGCCTTATGCTAGTTGATCCACTTGTATTCCATTTTGGTCTCCAGTTGGAGAGTACGTGGGCATCCATGCACAATCACCTACCAGCTACAACTTCCGAAGGTTTTTGTTATGGAGTTGTTCCACTTCAATTATCAACATTAGTCATAGTTGCACTTATAAAGTTTTGTTGTTTTAGTTAAATATACTACTGCCAAGTGTAATAAATGGTTATCTTCTTTTTGATATGAACCATATTTTTATTAAGGTCGAATTGAGGAGAAGTTATGAACTAATACTTCAACCCAAATACACTCAGGTCAAAGAAATGTTTACAATTGTAATTAAGGAGTGGAAGTCAAGTTGGATCTAGTGGATCTAGTTGTGATGTAAAGTTGAACTTTAGAGTTAGATCCTAGATAGGTGGTCAAACTCTCTTGGGAAAAAGATAAATAGATAGGTTTTTGAATGTAAAAGGGTTCAACTTTTGGGAGATCAAGCCTCAGAATTTTGGCTGGACATGAAGCATAAGACTGTAATGTTTCCTACTTGGTGAATATAATTTTTGGTGACAGTTTGTGGTTTTCTTCTCATATCTTTGTGTGTTCTTAATATTATCTTGATGCAAGTTGGAAATGTATGAAATGTGTAGTTCCATTTCCTTTAAACTATTGTTTCAATGAACTATTTATTGTTATGCAACCTGGTTTCAACTATTCTTTACAGTAGATAGTTTATTGTATAACAACCTTGTTTGGATAATTTGTGTCAAGGTACATGTTTTAGATCTGGAATATTATTTCAAGTTTGAATTTTTATACAACAAGTAACAATTGCATGCCTTCTTGTATTTCCTTTGTTTTATTCTCACGTCTTTACTTGCTCACCAAATTGCTTGCCATTAGCTAAGGGAAACGCTACAATGACATTGTTGAACAGTCTAACCAAGCCTCCACCCTTGAAAACATATCTATGAGCTAACCAACAAACCTAATTCATTAAAACCAAATCATTCCAAAACTTGAGGTGGCCTAGCTCTTCCCTTTAGCAGTCAGGTGCAAACCTTAGGACCAACATCTTCTGGCGTCGTTGCCGGGGAACATAGTAACAAAGTATCTTTCCCTGGGAGAACGACAACGATCAGATCTAGTTTTTGATGGTGAACAAAATCCAGACACATTCAGAATACAAATCATTAAGATTATGATGGATCTGATGTTCTATTTTCTCATAAATATTTGGTTAACTATGAAGAAAGAAGTGTTTATGGTCAAACACAAGCAACTATCTATGGGAATTTTTAGTAGCCATTTCTTGGACTTGACAAACCAACATATCACAATGATGAAGGTTGTCGAATAGATTATGAGGAAACAATTGTTTCAGAATTGGCTCAAGAGGTATCTTCTACATAATCTATGATTGATTATGGTCGAGATAAGGAATTATTCGTGCATCATCATACTCTTGAAAAGTTTGCTACTTTAGGTTACAGTGAAATAAATGATGAACCTTTGAAGGAAAATGAAGAGACAGTTTTAAATCATTATTTACAAGATGCACAACTTTATGATGCACCTATTTATGATGAGTATTATGACTTTGATAATGATTTACACGAGCAAAAAGTAATATTTTCCTCTTCTGAAAATTCTGATCAACCTGGTTATGACGAAGATATGCTTACTCCACAATATCATTTTTCTTCTCAGCCATTTTTTGTTACAAAGTCTCATACACAAATTATTATTCAAAAGGAACCCGAGCATACCTTTTCCTTTAATGATCCTCGATTGTTTGATGATTATGAGTAAAGTAATGTTGAAGTTCATGAACAAATATTTCTCCTTTCTTCTAGAAATATTGAGCAACAGATTCAAGATTTCTTCAAGCCTGAATATGACATCTTTCAACCAGAAACAAAATAATCCCATCAAGAACAAATCAACCATGAAAGTAAAATTAAAAAATGTATTGCTACTTATCCATCAAGGTATGGTTCTCATGTTTTTGTAGATCCCATAGTAGTCTATATGAAGTCAAATTGTATTAAAGAATTTTCTGTCATTCATTTTCTGAAGGAAGAATTTCAAAACTTTAAGTATGGGCTTCAAGATTGTAAGTCGCTGCTATATTTTTCAGTTTCTACTATCATATTCGTACTTAAATATGGAGGTCAGTTTCAGCTTGTTAATCAGTTCCTTGTATAGCTTCAATGGAAATCTGATTACACATGATTACTTGGTTTTCAATTGAGTAGAGTAGGGGTGTGTTGAATAAACTCGTCATTCGAGCATTTCATTTTTAGTTTGTTTATACACTAAAGCAACAAAAAGACTCCATCACCCAATAGATTTGGCACTATGCAAGAGATGGGTATTTTCAGAATGCAATTTGCTTGCATAGTGGTTTGTTTCATCTTACACTTTTTGGTTTGTATGATGCAAATGTTTTTCATAATAGATTCAGGGTGGAAAAAATAAAGAACTAAGGCACACAATTTGTTGTTCTTATCACCTCACACGAAAGTGTTATCCCCAATTGGAGCCAATGTTAAATCCTAGGTATGAACCTCTTCCTTCTATCCCTCCACCATTCCATCCATCTGTCAACCTATTTTTACTTAGTTTCTCTTCAATGGTGTGATGAGTCATTTTAATTTGTTTTTATCTTCCTATTTGTTTTTCATAATTTTCTTGCTCTTTACAAGGTTAATACATGTTTTGGTTTGAATTGAATAACACACATCACCATGATTTTGTCACTAGTGGGTTGCTAGCAGGTTAACCTAGGCCCTTGATGCAAAAAGACACAGATTGCAAGAATGTGCCTATTCTTGCAAACATCAAAAAACACATTGTTTTGTTGGTTTTAACGTTCATAATTTATTTATTTATTTTTTAAATTTAAATCAAGCTATGTTGGCACATCACATGCATGTGCATGTCCCTGATGACTTGAGTTCATGTGGGTTACCACCAGTTTGACCATCATTGCATAATTCATGCTAAAGTCATGCAGGTTTGTGCCTTCAATTGTTATCATTGTGGTATCGTGGGTAATTATCATTGTAGGTGGTAAAGGAAATCGAATTAACACATACATTCAGCCCAACATTTTCAACAGAAGCAGTTTGAACGCAATGGTTTCTCCCCGAGATTGTTGGAAATTGAACAAAATAGAGCCACAGGGAGTCAAACTGTTCGAAGTCGTTCCAGAAATTAGAGACGTTTTCATCAGGACAAAATAGTTTGATTTTATCTGTGATTTCGAAGGGCACCACACTGGAGTGGCCCTTCTCTTTGCACAAAATTTCGATGTGTTTCATACCCAGCACAGGGACACCATAATTCATATCACATAGCATTTTATTGGGGCAGCCTGTGCTCTCCCAATAAATGGGGAGAGATGGTTCAAAATAGGAAAATTGCCAACAGAGCTCTGCAACAAATTCTTGGTGTCAGAACACCAAAACCCTGTTTAGAGTCAGGGTATTTTGATTATGTGGATTAAAGATGAATGCTAGGGCATCCTCACCACAGTCCAAAGGTATATTACAGGTGAAGGTCGTTTCTGGATTTTGCATTGTTATCACCTACGCTTCCTTATGCACTTAAGTGGTAATAAAGGATTAAACCTCCCTTTTTATTTGCTCAAAAGTTAAACAAAAATGTTTAGAAGGGTCCAGATCCACCCCAAATATGCTCACATAAGTTTATATCACCAGGGTTTTATAAAAATCTTGGTCCTCTTTGCTTTGGATGAAATAGAGATTCTCTGGAAATATTTTTTACCATCTGTAAGGTTTGTATCAAACAACAAGAGGAACAGGTCACCCCACTAGGTCCATTGTCACCTAATCATTCTGAAGATGAGCTTGTGACCACCACCATGCATCAAGATAAAAATCCCAAGACAAAAACAAGGAGGCAAAAGAAAACTAAACAACATAGTCCTGAGATTGTTGATGCATAATTTGTGCCTGTAGAAACCTTAATTAAAGAATCCCCTAAATCCAAACATAGTAGAAAAAGGAAAGGGAACCAGGACCTTTAAATGCTCAGTAAACCTAACAAAAAACCAAGATCACCAATCAATTTAGATTGAATTCCAAGGCAATTTTCAATCCATCCTTAAAATACCAATAACCAATAGTCATTGAGGATGAGGACATCTCTGTATTTTTCAATATGGAGGAGATGGCTATCCACACATTGAAAAATATGGCAGGGGATAAATCAAAGAATAAATACAATAAAGGAGAAACTTCAGGGCTAAAGTATGCAACTGTGAAGAAAAGTACCCTGCAGACTTAGATTTAGAACACAATGTAATGGACCTTGGCCTAGACCCTAAGCAAGACTCTGATAGAATAACCCCATATACAATGCTAGTTCCCGAGAAAGTTTCACATGACATCAAACCAGAGATTAAAGAAAAAATATTTGATCCGAAATCAGATCCAGAAGCCTGACAGGGCTTGAAAAATGCTCAAAAATGAAAGTGCTCGGAATGCGACGAAACCTGTTCCATTGCGTCTGTCTCGTCTTCCTGATTCCGGTGGTATATTTACTTTGTCAAATGGACTCCGTATGGAGAAGATATCGCGTTCTGTCCGAAAAGCCAAATAGGTAAAAAAAGGGGTGACTGTACAGTTGTTAACCATACGACACATTTCATATTTAAATTTGAATTAAAGTTTTATGGGCAGGGGAAAGGGTTGGGGCTTAGCCCCAACCCTCGGCACAAACACCATACAACGTGACCATTCCATATACCCAACGGCACGGGCAGATAGAGTAAGCCCCCAGATCCCGAGCGGTTACCACAGGACCGGTGCCAACCACCAAACGGGCGCGGTTACAACAGTTAGGGCACGGTTACAACAGTTAGGCTGCGGTTCTATTTACAACCGCCAAGAGACCAGGAGTTAGCGCCGAAAGGGGGGAGGGGGGGGGGGGCAACGCACAACCCTTTGGGCTGGCGCTCGGCCACATGACCCCATATGACCCTGTCAAGGGGGCGCGCGTCAGACGAAGGGGGATTATGCCCAATAACTTTTATGCAGTGAGTTGTTTATGCTATGTTTTGGGTTTTAATTGTTGTTAAGCCTATTTTTAATGGTTTTTCTCCATTTTTGGGAGATATTGGGTAGTTTTGGAGCCTAAATTTTGGGAGGAAGTTGGAGATGAGTAACCAAATTCCAAGATATATAACCCAGGCTTGTTTGAGGCCATGAGAAGGGCATTCAGAGTAGAGTTATGCTGAAGAGAAGCCAAGCCAAAGCCATTTTGATGCAGAGAAGCTTTTGAGGAGGAGACGTTGTTGGACCATTTCTGGGGGCTCCGGACGTCCGTTTTGCGTGTTGTTTTCTTTGCAGGGTTCTAGAGATCTGGACGAACATGACCAGATCAGTCTTGTAGCCATTTGGCATTGCAGCGATGTACTTTTGAGCTTTTGAACATAAATAAAGAAGTCGTCCCCACAAAGACAAAGGCCCGGAGACGTAGGCAAAGTTGTGTCGAACTCCGTTATCAATCTGCGTGTTATGGTTTGTTGTCTATTATTGCATTTCAGATCTGTGCATATGTATATGGCTTTTATAATTCCTCTTCTTTCCTCATTCTTTCACTTAGTTTCTCAAATGGTTAATTAACGCATGCAAAATTAAAACTCAACCATAAGTCATTAAAAGATCCTACAGATCAATATTGAAGATGTGGGAACCTATGAGGGAGACACATGACAAAAATTCTGAGGTAGCACCAAGATATGAGATGAGGTCAAGAAAAACTAAGTTGTCCATTGACCTCAACAAATCTGCCATAGAGGAAGAACATGGGCTAAAGGATAGAAATAAGGTACCTGGGTCTTGACCAAACCAAAGGTCGAAGCTGACATAGGTATAGATGAAAACCACCAGGTACAAATGTTGAAGCAACAAATTCAGAGTTTACAACAGTAGAAGCAGGATTTGGAAATGCAACATACTAAGCTACAAAAGAAGTACCAGAAGCTACAAAAGAAGCATTAGAAAACATTCTTGTTATTGAAAGAGATAATCTAAGAGGTCTATTTTTGTCAAAGGAGAAAGGATTCATGAATTCTGCTAGTTGATCCACCTGTATTCCAGTTTGGGATCCAGTTGGAGTGTACGTGGGCATCCATGCACAGTCACCTGCTAGCTACAACTTTCAAAGGTTTTGGTTATAGAGTTGTTCCACTTCAGTTATCATCATTAGTCATAGTTGCACTTATAAAGTTTTGTTGTTTTAGTTACAGATACTGCTGCCAAGTGTAATAAATGGTTATTCTCTAAGGTTGAATTGAGGAGAAGTTATGAACTGATACTGTAGAAAATCCAGGAACTATCAGCAGTCTTCTTGGTCTGTCTTTGACCAAGCTAAGACACTAAGTTTCTCTGCTGTTATAAAATTGTTTACTGTTGTTTTATGACAGCCAACTGTAGTTTTGTTTTGCTGATATATTATGG
>WSFP011470178.1:0-17833 GCA_009831015.1 Picea engelmannii | reverse complement strand
GCGGACACAAATCGATCTCCCTAGATCCACCTGGATCTAGAACAAAACAAGACAGAATAATACTCTTTTCCTAGATCTAGACTATTGAATGAACTAAGAGGCAAGGATCATGAACATACCTTATGAACGCTCTCCTTGAGTCTTTGTTGTTACAATCTTCGCTCCAATGCTCTTGTGCCATTCAGATCACAACAGTACAAACCAATCGAAGTGAAAGAAAATCAATATATTCAATAGCTAATCTATACATATGATCAAGGAGTTATGTAATAAAGTGACATCATCTTTATGGGAAAGGGACATATTACTGTATTGAATTAATTAAAAGTGAAACTTACACCCTGAGCCTTGATGTTGTAGATCTCCTTTCGATGGCTCCTAGCTTTGACACACACACTTGCTCATGCATGAAGAAAATCAACCACTTTTGATGACCTTGCTGGTGTCTCTAGTTGTTGTAGCATCAGTCCTTCATACAAGCTTTCAATAATTCTCCTAATCAATCTCTTTCTAGTTTGCTTCTTATTAACCCCTTCCATGAATATTCTCTTCAATTTATAGGAGAGAATAGATTAGGTACTAGGATAGGAATGATCCCAAGATATCTGGAAAACCAGTACTTAGATAACCATTCGCAAGCCAACTCATCCTTCTAGAAGATTCCCTTCTAGAAGGTTCGAGATTTTATCTTTTCTCTTCCTTTAGAATATGTTCTCACCCTGATAGTTAGGTACATTGTGAACCCATCGCACTCCATCTTGATGTATCCTGCGAGAATCAGGCATTCTCGCAGGCAAATATATAGGTAGCCTGCGAACCTCCCTTAAAAGTATGATTTTTGGAAGCTGACAAATGTAACTTTTCTCAGGAAAGTGTTCTTAGTGAAGAGCTTGCTTTTCTATCATCATACCATCATCACGATGACCAAAATTGTGGATAACAGGCATACCAAGCACAGGGATCCTACTTCAAACCATAAAGAAACTTGTTGAGTAAAAAAACCAAGTTAAAATATATCACAAAATCAAGGGGTTGTTCCATGAAAATTTGTTCAATGGGTCTCCATGAAGAAAGACACTCTTCACATCCATCTAATGGATTTTCGGTCTAAAGTGAGTAGGAAGGGAAGAATCAGTCAAACTAAGTTCATATTTTCAACAGAGGAAAAGGTTTCATTATATTTGATTCCTTCTTGTTGATAAAATCCATTCACAATGAGGTGTTCTTTATGTCACTCAACAACATATTTAGAGGAAAATTTGGTTTGGTAGACCCAATGACACTTCACAATGTTCTTTCCTTGCATTTGGGGAACTAAGTTCCAATTCTTATTATTCAACAAATAATAGGTTTATGTCTGCATAGCATTTTCCCATTGAAGATGTCCTTGAGCATCTGAGTAGAAAACATGATCAAAAGTTTCAATTACATGAGACATCAAGGAAATGTTGGTAGGTTTCTTTTGAATTTGAGTTTGGCGTCTAGAAGAGACATCGCCAACATCAACTCCAACAGATTCAATCATCTTGTAAACCCATCAAGATAGATGAGAAACATGTGACCTGTTGGTCACAACAACAGATTGATAAGAAGTTAGAGAGTTTTTAGTCGGTGGACCAGTTAGACAGAGCATGGCAAACTAGTCACCTCAGAGGTCATTGATTTATTCTAAATAAGAACAAAGTTCAATTGCCCATTTGAAGGACTGAAATATGTAATAGGAGAACTATTATTAGAGACAACATCAAAGGGATGATACTACAACAATCCAAAGGAGGAATTCAACAATTTAATGCTAGAAAAATTCTCATCAAATCGTACATTTCATCTGATAATGATTTTTCATTTTACATTTGACAAGATCCAACTTCTTTCCGCAATAATAAAAAATGTGATCCCAAGAAACACATCTAAACAAATAGAGGTGGTTGGTTGAAGTATTATTTCTACACCATCATTTGACTAAATTTGTTGGAATACTGAGAGGTGGGGGGGTGAATCAATAGGATCACTTTATACCACTTTTAACTACATAATATATTATTTCACTTTATCAACAATGCTCAGTAGTTTATAATCAATGTGTCATCTATGATTTAATTCAATATATTAGGAGCATATAAGAATAAGCAATATTACATGAACAACATCACATCAAATACACAGTACCCTAGTATTTACCTGGAAACCAAAATTGGAGAAAACCACATAATTCTTTGTTATATATATCAAGAATTAATTCATAGGAAGCACAAAATTCCAATTATCAATCTACAACAGGAAGGAGGCTCCAACCACCTATTCTCAATCTCTAACCTGAAGGAAGATACAACTCCCTAAATTCTCTAGCTCCAACCAGAAGGAGGCTACAACCCCCTGCGTTCTCTGGTTCCAACAAGAAGGTGACTACAACAACCTAGCTCTTAGGCTCCAACCTCAAGGAAGCTCCAAATCCCTAAGTTCTCTGAATCCAACTGGAAGGAGGACACAACCCCCTTTCCTTTCCCCATACTACTGCCCTAAAATATAATTGTAGACCAATTGTCACTACCACAATCACTGCCACTATCACTGTCAATGTCACTGCCACTGTCACTATTACTTTCATTGTCATTGTCACTTTCACTGCCACTTCCAATGCCACTCTTACTGTCACTGTCACATCATCTTGTATCTTCTCATCAACCAACTATAACTTGTACCATATCGTGCATCAGACCTATACCATGCATCGACATGTATCATGCATTAACCATGCATTGGTTTGTACTACAACTAGTATGTACATCAACACATGTACCATGCCAGGTTCCAACCATGTACATCAACCTATACCATAACCATGCACATCAACCTGTAACACAATCAATGCATCAACCATGCACCAAACCTCCACCAATATGCCAATATCACCAAGATGTGCCTCAAGCACTATGCCAACATCAACTATCCAACATACACCTCAATCATGTGATATACCAAGAACCAAGATATGCCTTAACAAGTATTATACCAATATCAACAATACATCCATCTAATCATGTACCTCAAACCATGTTCCTCAACCATATACCATATCATTCATGATATGTCTCAATCATTCCATACACTTTTTGGTAGCCCAACATATTTTTGACTTTTTATATCAATTAAATGATCTATGTAGCTGCCTAACTAGGGGTCATACATTTTTCTGTTCTTCATAAGCATTTTTGAAAATGATAGTTGTAAGTTGTTTCTTTTCCCTATTGTTTTTTCATGCTTCGTCATGACTGAAAGCATGAAAACGAAGCATGAAAACTTACAACTGTGTTACCATTATGTTTGAAAAATTTATTAAAGGAAAATTGTTTCTACAGTTTATTAATGAAGCCTTATTCCTTGCCATGAAGACTATTCTCTTTGTTTCGATTCCTTGAACACCAAGAATTCTTAGGGATTGTTAGTTATATCAACAAAGGACCTTTTTGATTTGAAGCATTGGTATTGGTTTTTTTTTGTTTAATTCTTGGTTATATGTTTCCTCATTACTAGTTTTTGATTTTCGAATTTCAACCTCCCAAACCATACGATCATACCCACTATGTTGCACACTTATTTTTATTTTAATGCTCTAGTCCTAGCTTGTACTTTATGAAAGGTGGCAATACAATTTGCAGTCAGCCATCATTTCCAAGACTGGTCTTGGGCTTTGCAAACCCTCTTCGCATGCATTTCAATTAATGCCCATCTTATCGTTATGAGTTTTCTGCTCATACGTCATTCACTGTTGGTGTTTCTCATGCTCGGGGTATGGCTCTGGTGTGTTCTCACAAACCCTCCCTACGCGTTGTGTTTGATTGATTTCCCATTGATTCAATATGGCTCTTGTTGTTAGATTCAAACCTAATGGCACTCAAACTTTGCTCTTATATGATGATGCCAGAAAGGATCTTGAGAGTAATGGTTGGCTCATTTTCCTTAGAAAATTCCAGGGTTTCAATCTACAAACTTCCCAGGAATTCGCTCTCTCCTTCGATGGGTGTAGAGCTAAGGTGGGTGATGTTCAACTCGAGGTTACAGAGGATTTCTTGAGCCAAGCTATAGGACTCCCTGCGAGCGGTCAAAGGTGGTTCAAAAATGCAAAGGTAGAAGAGGTTCCTTGGACTCTTCTCTTTACATATCAAAAGATAAAAGGATGTGACAAAGGTATGCCCATCTCCTTACTGAAATCTTGATGGCACAGTCTACTTGCTGTGTTGAAACAGTTTGTCACCTGTGAAGGACGTTTCGGTCTTGTGTTTCTTTATCATCTGCGTTTGCTTATAATTTTCATGGGGTTTCCTTTAAACATGCCATATTATTTATTGAGGAGCCTTTACAAAATGGGAAAAAGGTATAAAAAGCAATGATCAGACTCGAGCCTCTTCCATCACGGCTTAATCAAAATTTTACTTGCACATCAATTAGAGTTGCAGAAAGATAATTGGGATTCGTTTTTAATCATAAACGGTTTCTCTAACCCCAATGTTGAAGAGATCGACAAGTCTGTGATTGAAGAAACCTTAATCTACCCTACAGTGCCCCTCTCACCTACCCAGGCCTGTGTCTCGGACTCCTACAACAAACCCTTTTTCAATCCAAAGGTTATTGAACAGGCCCGTGAGAAAGTTATACACCCTAATGACTTTGTTAAAAATTCAAATAAACCTACAGGCAAGACATTTAAAGTCCATGTTGATTTAAATTTTAAAAACAAGAGAGACGAAAGATTAATTTCGAGGAAGTTCAGAAACAATTCGAATCCTCATGCGAGCTCGATCAAGATGATCAAGATCCATGAGAGATTGGACTCCGAAATCAATAGGTTCCTCGTTGAAGAAGACCCTCTTTCATTCCAATCACAGCTCGATCAGCCTTACAACTTTGTGGACAATCTACCTCCCTATCTGAAACATAATGTAGAGTTTCCTGGTATTAAATTAGGCAATGAATCTATAGTTCATTTTGAAGATGCTATGGTTCACAATTGTGGTTATTCCCAAGAGACCGTCACACAATCGAAGTGTGAAGTCTGCGTATTTTGGATTGATAAATACTACACTAATATACCTATCCTACAGTCACAGGTTAAGGCTCTCACTGATTAGATTGATGTCTTAACAAATAAAAACCATAGGCTTGAGTCTGTCTTTCAAGGAAAAGACAAACGTATGAAGACTACAGGGAATGTAATATTTAAGAATGTTGAGGCTGCAACAGCCATAGTAAATTCCAAGATTGTCTGATATGATTTGATCTTAGAGTTGGAGGTATGATCATTTTATCTTAAAATAAGATTATTTTTTAAAACTAGATTGCTTTGTTCTTTCAATAATCTGGATTTCATTTACTAAAATAACTAGCTACAGAATCACAAGATTCGGTAGCCAGTTATGTTAATTCAAAATTTGCAAATTAATGGTTGAATATGTATCTAAATCTTGCTATTTTTCCTTTTCTTTTTAGGGTATTTAGGAGTTCATGGTTACCAATGGATCTGAAGCATCTTTGAGACTTGTTGGCCATATCTATGATGCATTTTTTGTACAAACAGAAATGAACCTTTTTGAGCTTTAAAGGATTTAGTATGATTTGGGTGGTTACATCCTCCTTTTATTTTTGTAATCAATATCTGGTCTCATAAGAGGAAACAGTTACCTTTATGAAGGCTTTATAAACCCATTATTTTTTGTAATCTGGACATCTTGGCCTGGGGCTAGTTGTGAAAAAGCTTATACTCGAATTTATACATAACATGTCTTTACATTTTTGCCTTAGCTGTTTGTAAATGTTGTTGTTTTCTATAATTTGTTTATCTTGATCATTTTATGACTGTCAATAGCTTTCATCTTCACTGATTATTATGTCATCGAGATAGTTTTTCTCTCACAGTTCACGATTTTATGCTTCAGTTATATGAAAATAATGAATGATCATTCAATTCGTATTATGAGGTTTACCTTAAACATGTTGATTGATTAAATGCAAGTTGTAATTGTCAGATTTATCTAATGCGTTATTACTTGCAGTCTCATTTATCACAGTTTGCATCCTATCATTTTATCAATTAAATACACCAGTCAATGTATTGTTTAGCGTTTATTCCAAACAACCTGAAGGTGCACAGCAGAATTATATTGTGGATGGATTGATGTACGATTTATGATTATACAATCAGTGGGATGCATACTCTTCAAGTGATTAATAGGTTAGTTTGTTCCTTTTATTTGTTTGTTTATTATAGAAATTCTTATATGTAGTATAATTTTCACTGTTTACATTTTTCTGTTTAAATAGTAGTTTAATATTTGATCTTACAAATGCATATAGATTAAAAACAAACCAAAAGGAAATAGTACTTTTTGTTTTCTTTATCTACTTTCATCAAAAGAACCATTTTTACATTTGATTTTTTATGAGTTCGGATTAAAACTCATAATTTGTTTATCTTGTATATATAAATTAGATAAACAGACGTATCATATAAATATTATTTAAATAAGTTGTATATATATATGTACATATATATATTAGTAATTAGTAATTAGTGAGTTATTTTGTTTCTTTGTTTCATTTATTTGTTTCTTTTAGGATTTTAGATTGGACAATGGAACCATTAAACCCGTCAGAGTGAGTCAATCCAAACGGCTTGGGTTAATTAAACAACCCCGGACCGGAATCACTCTTCCAGTTGATGAGCGGTCATTTTTTCCCATCAACAAATGGTGCTAGAAGGAGGGCCTGAACACTATTGATGGCACGTGGAGGTCGCAAGACTCCTCCCCCACCTACCCATTCACCTATAGTAATAAGAAGTCATTCTAACGACAACATTGTCTCTCAAACAACAACCACATCAAACGAAAATCCATAGATTATCGTTGAACCAGTAACACCAAACCCCCCAGGGGCCGACGTACAAGAAATTGTTCGTCAATCCCTCTTGAGGACACACGGTGCTTTGGCCCGTATCAGACAACCAGGTCGGCCATTAAATCAACCATTAGACTTCTCTAATATTAGGGAGCAACTTGAAGGCACTGGTCTTACACTAAACACTATGGATCTAGATCATATCCTCACTCCTGCAACAGGAGGATCTAGTATTCCACCATCACCACCCCCTTCATCTCCTTCTTCTTCAAGAGAAGAATCATCAGACGAAGGTAGTTCTTCATCTCATTCTTTGACACCACCCACGCCTATGGAAAATACAAATAATCTCGCCAAACCTTGGCTCGATCAAGATGTAGTGGCCATGCCTGGACCCCAACATCCTTTGCCTAAAAATCCATAGAAATGGCTCCCTAAACTTGACCGAGATTCCAAGCAGATCGTTGAGGATCATATAAAAAAATTCATGCTAGCCATTAGACTCCGAAGTGTAGAACACGAAGATGTAGTATGTATATTTTTTCTGTATACATTTGAGGGAAATGCTTCTACCTGGTACTTTGCCCAACAACCCCACACCATTGTATCTTAGGATAGATTCGAATCTTGTTTCCTTGAGAAATTTAGAGACAAAAAATCTCTTGAAGTGTTAGTCATGGAACTCTCTAGTTTAAGGATGAACCCCAAGGAAAAAATAAAAGACTTTAATCAAAAGTTTCTAACATTAAAGAATCGAATCCCCATGGATTCAATGCCTACTGAAAATCTTATCGTCGCATACTACACGAAATCCCTACACCAAAACATAGAAATATGGGTAAAAAGGTCTAAGAAAGAAACATTATTAGAAGCCTTCGAGGAGGCGAGTCAAATCAAGAAAGATATTCTCATCCTAAAGGACAATATCTATAACGAGGCAGAGACTACTTCATCCTCCAAGAAGAAAATCAAAATTCTTCCTAGACCTCCCCAAACCAAAACTCAATCAGATGGTTCTAATCTTTAAAGTTTACACAAGGCCATTCAGAAGTTGTCAAATCATGTTATAGATTTGAGAATATCAGCTGAAGAAGCTTCTTCAAGAAAATGGCCTTACAAACCCCCTTTCAGAAAGCCTTTTCCCACAAACCGGCCTAACTCAAATACTGAAGGCCTAAATCTAGAAATCTTACAATTTGCTATCCAGACAATTCTGGAAGCACATGATAACTTAGTTCCTCCCGATATTCCTAAAGACATGGCTGAACAAGAAATAGTGGAAGAGGACGAATCCTCTCCCAACCTTTTCAGACATTTTTCAGATAGTATCTTTCAAGCCAATTTCAAAACAGTTCATCCTTACAATACCAAAAGTAAAACAACGAATAAATCCTCTTCTAAAATTGGAGCTTATGCACCTCAAAAACAGTCTAGACAAATTGAAACTAAGCAGAATTTAGCAACTCCAAGTTTAGAGTATGATTTGATTGAGGATCTCAAAAAACTTAGAGCTAATATTTTTGTTTATGAATTATTGAAATTTCCATTTCTTTTGCAAAAGATGCTGCAGAATATTGTAGAAAATAGCCCCAAAACACCTCAAAAGGTCTCCGTTAAAATGACACTAGAGTCCTCTGATAAAAAAGACCTTGCTGTAAAAAGTGTAACAAATGTAGATAAACTAGTTCCAGGGGTTGCGACTAAAAAACAACAAACTTTTGTTGTTAATACTCACATAAATGTTCCACTCTTTTTGTTGACTTTTAAAATTTTCAATAGGAATATACATAATTGTATGGTAGATTCAGGTGCATCATCAAACGTAATGCCTTGGTCTATCTGCCAAAACAATCAATGTTGAAGTTCAACTTTCCAGTCTGAAAATTATTCATCTTGATCGAACCAGCGTTAAAGTAACAGGTGAATTAAAAAATGTACTTATCAGATTATCATATAATCCTAAAGTCCATCATATTATTGATATTATTGTCGTTGATATCCCTGAAGTATATGGCTTATTTTTAAGTAGGGATTGGTCCAAACAGCTACATGGTTATTTTGCGACAGATTGGTCTCACTTGTGGCTGCCAGAAAATGGAAAGCCTAACAAAATCAAGATCAATCGTGAGCGTTATCTCAAGCTTACGGTAACTGATTTAAATGATCCTAATGAACCATTCACTACTTCTGCCAATTCACCCAAAGTGCAGGGAATGAACACTTTTTTCGGCAATTTCGTGGTTGAAACCTCGACCATTACTGACCCGGAACAACAATTTGAACTCATGACATGTACACAGTCAACACCCCTCTCTAAGGTGTCATATACAACTGATAAAAATCATATCTGGTCTCTTTACTTCGATGGATCTAAGTCTAAGGAAGGAGTCGGCGCAGGATGTGTGCTCATTGATCCAGCAGGTAACAAAATTTTGATCGCTTGCCAGTTAGAATTTGAATGTACAAATAATACAGCCAAATACGAGGCACTCCTGCAAGGTCTTAGAAAGGCACTAGATTTGAGAGTTCAGAATTTAACAGTCTTTGGTGATTCATAAATTGTGGTTAGACAGGTAAAAAATTCTATTTACTACTTATCTCCCCACCTAAAAATCTATCAAACTGAGGTATGGAATTTAATGAACAAATTTTCTGCATTTGACATTAATTTTGTTCCAATATTGAATAATTCTGAGGTTGATTTGTTAGCTAATGTTGCCTCTAAACTCTTTCTTGCAGAAGGCCTTTCTCCAAATGCATTTTTCGTCGAGTTGTTATTCAAACCATCCGTCCTAGACAACATTACTAATTGGAGAGTTTTCGATGATGATCAACAGATCATTAGTTTTCTGCACATGGAAGATACTTTCCAAGGCACAATTATCGACGAAGGTACCCATGACAAAGACCTTCGCAATTTTACAGTAATACCGGAACCAAGATCCCCAGAGTCAACATCATATCTGGTAAATTCTATCCCAAAATCCGTGGTAAGATTAGAAAGGTTTTATGATTTGCACGATAAATTCAGAAAATCAGTGAATTTTAAAATGAATAGTTCTTCCTTGACACATGAAAAAGTAAATTTAGGAACTAAAGATAACCCACAATGCATAAATTTGGGTATGGAATGTTCTGAGTAAGAAAAGACAGCATTTATTAAGTTGTTTAAGGAATTTAAGGATGTCTTTTATTTGACATATGACGATCTAAAAACCTTTGATCCTAATATCATACAACACATTATTCCCATGAAACCCCCGACCCAACCTTTTCAATAGAAGTTAAGAAAGATGCACCCAAAACTTGAACCAACAGTCAAGAAAGAACTAAACAAACTCTTGAATGCTAAAATAATTTTCTCGGTAAGACATACACAATGGGTCTCTAATCTTGTCCCTGTAAGGAAGAAGAACGGTTAAATCCAACTATGTGTTGATTTCCGAAATTTAAACCGAGCACCTGATAAAGACAACTACCTTGTTCCTCCCATGGAACAGATCCTCCAACAAGTATCTGGTTCTATCACTGTTGGATGGTTTTTTAGGGTATAACCAAGTCCTTATGTCTCACCCAGACTAGCTGAAGACCACTTTCCGTACTCCATGGGGTACCTATGCTTATAGAAAAATGCACTTTGGGCTTATAAATGACAGTGCCACTTTTCAAAGAGTGATGGATATCACTTTCCCTGGTCTAATCAATCAATCTGTAGTAGTTTATCTAGATGATGTCACTATCTTCTCAAATAATAAAGGAGATCATTTAGCTCATCTAAGATCTGTTCTACAACAATGTCATAAGTACGACATCTCTTTAAATCCCAAAAATTATGTCTTTGCAATAGAACAAGGCAAGCTTCTTAGATTCATTGTATCAAATGAAGGGATGATCATTAACCCTGAAAGGACTCAAGTCATTTCAAAACTCCCCCCTCCCTCTTCCAAAAAGTCCATGTAATCTTTCTTAGGTCAAATAAATGTTGTTAGAAGGTTCATCCCTAGATTTTCAGAAATGGTCAGGCAATTACAAAACTTAATTAAAAAAGATGTACAATACCATTGGGGACCTCTAGAATGTCAATATTTTGACTCAATAAAAAAGGCTATAGTAGACGCTCCATCCCTAATGAGCCCTGATTTTTCACAAGATTTCACTCTCTACATGTTTGCCTCTGATCGGTCTTATGCCACTGTCCTAACCCAAAAGAATGTTGAAAACAATGAAGTTCCTATTGCCTTTATGAGATCAGCCTTTATGAGCTCAGCCTTTAAGGGAGCAAAACTTAATTACCCAGCAGTAGATCAACAAGATTATGTTGTTTTTAAAGATGTAAAACACTTTCGATCTTATCTACTGAAGTCTAGGATGAAAATCATTGTCCCATACCCTACTATCAGGAATTTGTTAGTACAGAAGGAACTGGGTGAAAAAAGGGAAAACTGGGTCACATCCTTACAAGAATATGACATTGAAATCACTCCAGCACAAATTGTTAGAGGCCAAGGTTTATGTAAATTAGTTGTTTATTCAACTATAGGACAACAAAATAAAACTGATATGTTAATTCAAGATTAGCACAATCAAATTCAAATCTGTTGTGCACAAAATCCTACTAGCCCTTGGTATGATGACATCAAATTTTATCTGATTCACGGATCAGCTCCCCATCACCTTGATCCCAAAAATATGAGAGTGTTAAGATTAAAATCTGCTTCTTTTCAGCTGGTAAATGGCATATTGTTTCACCAAAATTTCAATGGAATACTTATGCGTTGTCTAGACAAAGATGAAGCAGATAAAGTCTTATTAGAATTACATGCAGAGGAAGATGGTGGGCATTTTGGTGGAGACACCACTGCCCACAAAGTATTAAGGGCAGGATATTACTAGCCTACTCTTTTCAAATATGCCCATGTGTTATGTCGCAACTGTGTAATCTGTCAAAAGGCTTCTGGATGAGTACATAAGTCAGCATTCTCGCTGCAACCTATCTCGGTAGACTCCCCTTTTCATCAATGGGGCCTTGACATTATAGGCCCAATCAACCCCACCTCCACACAGCAGCATAAATACATCATAACAACGACAGATTATTTCACCAGATGGTCTGAGGCTGCACCATTAAAAGTGGTAAACACCAGTCAGGTAATATCTTTCATGAATTCAAATATTATCACTCATTTTGGTATTCCTAAATGCCTAGTGTTCGATAATGCTTCCTATTTTTCGTCTCTCGAAATGAGTGCCTTTTCTCTAGAAAAAGGAATAAAATTAAAGTATTCTTCCAGCTATTACCCCCAAGGAAATGGTTTGGCGGAATCAACCAATAAAAACCTGATCAAGATCATCAAGAGAACAGTCTCTGAAAACCATAAAAACTAGCATAATTCACTATTTAATGCAATCTGCGCTGATAGGGTAACTCCTAAAATTGTTGTTGGTAATTCTCCCTTTTTTCTTGTTTATGGTAGGGAATCAATTCTTCCACCACATGTTCTTCTTACATCTCTACAGTTATTGCAGAAGGTTCAAGAAGAAGAATATCCTCCTTTGGAAAGTCAGATTAATGTTTTGCTAAAGTTAGAGGAAGTAAGGGCTCAAGAGAAACAAAAATTGGATCAACATCAACTCATTTTCAAAAACTGGATCGATTCCAATTCTACCTCAGACAAAAATTTTGAGGTAGGTGATCTTGTCCTTAAGTGGGATAAACCTCATGAGGGGAAATGCGAACATACTAAGTTCAAAAACCTGTGGTTGGGACCATTTTTAATTGTTGAAAAGCTAGGTCCCAGTTCTTTCCGCCTGCGGAATTTAGAGGGACAGCCAGACACCTTCCCGGTGAATGGCCAAGCTCTCAAAAGGTATTTTACCTGACAACACTCCGATACACCTCTTGTACATATTTTTTTTTGTTTTGATTTCTTCGTTGTCTATTTTTCTTTGCAGGTTTGTTTTTGTTTTCGTTTTTGTTATCGGTCCTTTTGAACCAAACATGTCTGTATTACAGTCTATCTTAGACAAAGAGAACAGAATGCTTCATCTCAAAACAACTGTCAAAGGCTGTCAGAGCATCAATTTTTGTTTGTCTCTGAAATTGTAGGCTAGTTAAAGATGATATTTTGTTTGAAAGTCAATTTCTCGGTTTCAATTTGCACTTGAAAGTATTCACAATTATATTTAAAAATCTTTACGCTGTCCCTACTCTTTAATAAAGCAACTCAACGATGTCTCCCTGTCCTCAAAAATTAGTTTTATTAATGAACTATTTTTCAGATCTTGATGAAGGCCAGCAAGAAAAATTTAAAGGCCTGTGAAATATTAAGTTTTGTTAAAAAATTGGAATTTTCAGGGTCATGGCGACTCCACTAGGTGATAGCATATTTTGAGGGTTATATGTTGATGATGTTATAGTGTTGTTGATGGGCGAAAATTCCAGAAGTCAGGGACCTAAAAAATAGGAAAAATATTTCAAACTAGAAAACTTCCAAAATGAACCAGTTGGAATAGGTGGGAGGCTAATGACATCCATATGGATCAATCCTCCCCCCTTATTAATCAATGGTCTCCATTGCGTTGATTTTTCCCATCAGATGAGGAAATTTATGCTGAATTTGGCCTCGGGTGAGCCACTTGCCTTGGTGCAGGAGTTTCCCTGCTTTAACAAATTGATAAAGATGGATCCTTTGTTGTCGAATTCCCTTGATATGTGTGTCCATAATATGATCATTGTATGTAGGTTGCATTCATTGAGGTTTGGGATCTGTTGGTTTCAAATTCTCTAATATCTCTAAGGTTTCCAATAATGGTGGGAAATATGGTCAAAGGAGAGGCACATTGAAGACTGGGTGTAGGAAAAGGAAAGGGATAATGTTGAGATCAGAATCATTATCACCCACAACCTTGGTGATGGTGTATGGACCATAATAGAGTTGGTGAATCTTCCTATGGGGCCCTGTAGGGATTTATTCCTGCAAGTGAAACCAAACTTTTTCATTCACTTGAAACTTATGTGGCACTCAGTGTTGATCATGGTGTTTCTTTTACATGGAATTAGACTTTTGTAGAATATCTTGAACCTGTTGGCGGATATACTGGATCCATTCAATGAACCAGGTGGCTTTGTCAGCTTCTGGTGGAGTAGGGGATGAGTCATCCGAGTTGGTCATCACAGGTTGTGCAACATCCATGGGGCCCAATGGTTGGAATCCCAACCCCAACTAAAAGGGGTTGTGGCTAGTTGATCTATGTAGGGCTTGGTTGTAGCTATGTTGGACACATGGAAGACTCTCATCCCATGTGCAGGGGTGATTTTAATTATACAAGTGCAGGATATGTACGATCATCCGATTGATGACCTTAGTTTGAACATCTTTCTGGGGGTGGAAGGAAGTGGATTTTGTGAGCTTGGTATCCAACAGTGACCAGAGGCTTGACCAAAATCTTCTAAGGAAATGATTTAAAAAAAAAACAGGACCGTGGAGAAATAAAATAAAACAAATGAGGAAACAAAACATAGAAGATACACAATACAATAGAGACACGGATTTATGTGGTTCACCCAGTGTGGTCTATGTCCACCAGAGAAATTGTCAGGTCCTTCCTTTATTATTATCCAGGAAATGAAGGGATACAACCTAGAACAAATCAGTTGTAACTTCCTCTTCGTTATCTCACAGTCTCCTATATTAGAATACAATATTCACCATAATGCATAGCCACAATACATTTCCCTCATAACAAAGGGTTGCCTTCTAGGGAAAAAAACCCTAACATAATTTCTATCATTAGATCCACGACCTTATAATGAATGGTATAGATTTACAATGAAATTACAATATACTTTTACAAGGCAATTTTTCCTTTGAGGGCTTTTCTCCCGAACCCCATAGAGGGGGTCACTCCCCTCTGCACTCCCCCACATGGAAGAGTGTACATATTTCTGGGGTGTAAATACTTCATGGAGTATAAACACAGATGAAAAAAAAAGACCTCTGAATCAAGAAGATAATCAAGCTCCACAACCAACAATCTCCCACTTGGAGATTGATCTCAATAACTCCACCACTGTTGTATGCTAGAATCTAAACCTTCTTGTACCTGGCAAATTTCTCATCTTCATCTTCATTCTTGAAGACCAACTAAAATTGAGCAGGAACTCAGTTTCTCCCTGGTTACTCCCTTTGTTAACATATCTGCAGGATTCTGGCTAGTGTCTATCTTTTCCAACTTCAAATGTCCATCTTCCAAGATAGATCATATGAAATGATACCTTAGCTGTATATGCTTAGTATTTGAATGGAAGGCTGATTTCTTTGCAAGATGAATGACACTCTCACTGTCACAGTACAACCTGTTATTCTCCTGCTTCTTTCCCAATTCCTCCATAAACCTCTGTAACCAAATTATTTCTTTACTAGCCTCTGTAGCAACAACATACTCTACCTATGTTGTTGAAAGTGCAACAACCTTTTTCAGTTTTGAAATCCAACTTACTATTGTTCTACCTATAGTAAAAACATACCATGTGTTGCTCCTCCTACTATCTTTATCACCTGCCATATATGAATCAACATATCCCTATAGAAAAGTGTCTCAACCTCCAAAACATAATGCATGAGTAGCAGTACCTCTCAAATACCTGAGAATCCACTTTATTGCCTCCCAATGTTATTTACCTGGATTGGTCATATACCTTCTCACAACTCCCACTGCATGTGCAATATCTAGTCTTCTACAAACCATTGGATACATTAAGCTTCCAACTATTGATGAATAAGGAACCCTGGACATGTGTTCTATCTCCTCCTGTGTCTTGGGACACATTTCCTTAGTTAATTTGAAATGGCTAGCTAAAGGAATACTAACTAGTTTTTCATTCTTCATTCTAAACCTCTCCAACACCTTCTCTATGTACTCACCCTAAGATATTGTCAATTTGCAATTTTTCCTATCTCTTGTTATTCTCATACCAAGGATTTTCTTTGCAGCACCCAAATCCTTCATCGCAAATGAATTAGCTAATTTTTTCTTGATAGCATTTATATCCTTAATATTAGACCCTACAACAAGCATGTCATCTACATACAATAGCAAGATAATATATCTTCCATTTTCTATCTTTTTGAAATAAACACAGTGATCAGAATGACATCTACTATAACCTTGTTCTATCATAAACCTGTAGAACTTCAAATACCACTACCTTGGAGCTTTTTTTAGGCCATATAATCTCTTCTTCAACCTCCATACCAAATTCTCCTTCCCTTTGACCTCATACACTTGTGGTTGTTGCATATAAATCTCTTCCTCCAAATCCCTGTGGAGAAAATTTGTTTTAACATCTAATTTTTCAAGATGCAAATCTTCTACTACCACACGACTTAAAATAGTCCTAATTGAAGTCATTTTAACAATAAGAGAAAATATTTCATCAAAATCTATACCTTTCTTTTGTGCAAACCCCTTTACAACAAGTCTACCCTTGTACCGCTTTATTCCTCCATCTTCTTCCTTCAACTTGTAAACCCATTTATTCTACAATGCTCTTTTTCCTGCAGGCAACTGGACCAAGTCCCAAGTATGGTTATTTACCAAGGGATCCATTTCCTCTTTCATTCCTTGCTCCCACTTCTTTTTGGTGTCTACCTTCATTGCCTCTTCATAACATTATGGTTCACCAAAATCAGTCAACAATAAATAATACAATGAAGGAGAGTATCATTCAGGGGGTATACTTAACCTGGTAGATTTTATAACAACACTTGCAGGTGTTTGAGGTACATGTTTCTCTTGTTGTTGTACATTTTGATTTTATAGTTCTTTTGGAATTTTTTTTTCAATGATCTCATTAAGCACTTTGTATTCTTGTTTTTCATTTTCCTGTTTCTTTCCCTGCAACTGATCTTTGTACATGAACTTCTCATTGAATATGACATCTCTATTCCTAATGATTTTATTATTTTCATAATCCGATAAGCGATAACCAAAATCATTAAAACCATATCCAATAAAGGTACACTTCTTGGATTTTGCCTCAATATTTCTTATATTTTCTTTATCAATATGGACAAATGCTTCACAACCGAAAGTTTTCAAAAAAGAATAGTTTACCTTTATACCTGTCCATTCCTCCTTTGGAATTCTACCATCCAAAGAGCCTAAAGGTCCTCTATTTATTAAGAAAATAGAAGTATCTACAACATCTTCCCAGAACCATAAGGGCAAACTAGCATGCAATATCATACTCCTTTCACGCTCCATGATTGTCTTGTTCATCCTTTCTGACACACCATTTTCTTGTGGTGTTCTTGGAACTGTCTTCTCTCTATGAATCCCATGGTATGAACAGTAATCATCAAACTCCTTGCTGCAATATTCACCTCGATTATCTGATCTAAGACACTTCAAACTTTTTCCTATCTCATTCTCAACCAAAGCTTTCCATTTCTTAAAAGTATCAAAAACATCAGATTTTTGACAAATGCAACAAACCCAAGTTTTTCTAGTTGCATCATCAATAAAAGTAACATAATAACGAGAGCCACCAAGAGATGATACCTGAGTTTGTCCCCATACATTTGTATGCGCAAGCTCTAACCTTTCATTCTTCTTTTCTTTTCTGACTCTGAGAAATCTGACTCTCTTATGTTTTCCATAAACATAATGCTCACATAAGTCCAAATCAATTTGTTTAAGATATGGAAACAAATTTCTTTTGTGAAGTATCTACATTCCCTTCTCACTCATGTGTCCCAGCCTATGATGCCATATTATTTTATCCACTCCTATAGAAGCTAAGGACATAGAAGAGTCAGTATTACTAGTACATAAATACAATGTACCTACCTTCTCTCATTTTTCTATCACCATTGATCCTTTGATGACCTTCCACATATTATCTATAAATATGGATATACAACCTTCACTTGCCAAC
>WSFP011470177.1:0-17833 GCA_009831015.1 Picea engelmannii | reverse complement strand
AACCTGCTTTGATACCAATTGTTGGATTACTGAGAGGGTGGGAGAATCAATAATAGAGCAATCTAATCCTTTTTAACCATATAATCCAAGTGTTATATCAATGTAGCATTACCATCCAATAACTATAGAGTAAACAAGCAATGAACAAATGAACAATCATACACATACACCATACACCAGTTTTTTACGTGGAAACCCAAAGCAGGAGAAAACCACAGAATTATTTTTGATATATGTCTTGAAGAATTACATTCATTGGAAGCACTAACTTCCTTTGTTTTCCATCTGCAACTAGAAGGAGGCTCCAAACCCCTATTTTCTCAGGCTACAACTTGAGGGAAGTTCCAACTCCCCAATTCTCTGGCTACAACCAAAAGGAGGCTACAACCCCCTAAGTTCTCCAGCTACAACCACCTATCCTTGCCCCATCCAATCACCCTGACGTAGAGGTAGAATGTTGAAACTATTGTCACACTATCACCATGAGATATACCACTGTACAATTGTATCAACCTGTACCACTGAACTGCATCCAACCTATACAACTTCCATGAAATCAATTTGTACCTGAACTGAACATGTATCAACAAAAATACAATAGGTACGTGACCTGTAGTGCTGCAACACGTGTATGTACGCACCCTATCTATTATGCAACCCGCGTATGAACGTGACCAAAATTTTATGCAGCCTGCGTATGCCTTTTGAAAACTAGGGTTTCCTTTCTCTAGAAATTTTTTGACCCTCTGTAACTTCTTTCACATAGATCTGTAATCTGTCACTGTAACTAGACTGTATATGTACCCTGTGCTCGTATCCTCTTTACCCAAAATCTCTATATATCTCTCTAGTCATGTGCCATATAAATGTGTTTAATCATAAACAAGTATAATATCCCTCACATGATCGAGACATCAAACCCTCTCTCGTATTCAACCTCTCAATACATCAACCACTTCACAAATAGAAGCTCTCAACCATGTACCATAAAAACCCTTATCTATATGCCAAGAAACACAAGATGTGCCACAACTCTAACAAGATGTATCAATGATAAATTATACCAGCACTGTATTTCTGTAGTTATGGCTTATACAAAAGTTCCCATGTAGCCACTAGTCTCTCTAGGGAGAATTCTCAAATATCCATAGCCATTTCTCATGCATACATCAAAATCCAACTATTCATAGAAATAAGACATACCTTTTGAACCAATGGATAGATCTGATGTATCTGAGCACTGTAGACCTTCTTGGGAGCTTGATCTCAGAATCTAAAGCCTCTGCATCTTCATCTCTTCAATTTTTCATGGCTTTACCAACATGTACGCACCCTAATACATTTCCAACCCACGTGCGTACACACCCTAATACACTGTCATCCCACGTACGCCTCAATATGTATGCACCCTAATACACTGTCAGCCTGTGTACGCATAAAAAACTAGGGTTTTTTAGTATTCTCTTTAATTCCGAAACTTTCACTGTCAACCCTTCATACTACCTCAGACTTTCACAACTTCAAATGTATCAATGAGTACTTGCAATAAGACTTACACAAAAAAATATATTCAATGTGTTCAAGTGTGATTAAATGAGAGATCCTTGCGTCTTATTTATACTTTCATGTAGCATCCCACTTTCCTTATTTTAGGGATTTCTCCATTAACTTTATTATTTAAATAATTTATTTTGCTAACACTTTGACTTTTTGGGGCTTATAGATGACTCATGAGGGTCTTCCAACTTCACATGGCCATAACTCTCTAACCGTGAGGAGTTATGTGGCGTTCCAAATACCACCGAAAATGGCATGACAAGCACTATACATCTAGGATAGTTTCACTGAAAAATTCACCGACCTTCATCTCATTATTCCACAATTAAGCATGGTTTATCTAACCATACTTATAGGATAACTCAATCCACAAAGCGTCTTCCCGTGAGGTCTTTCACCATAAGGGGAACACTTTGGAGTTCATCCATTTGTACTTCTTATCAACTATGACAAGACAATAATGAGTCATATTTACATCAAACAAACTTGGGTCCATTACGCAAACCTTTGTGCTACCGGAATTTTCTACCAGACTTTCTTCAAGGGTTGACATCAATGAAAACCAACCTTAATCAACATCTAGTACCTTGGTAATCAGGTAGTATGGATAAGGGTATGGTCTAGACTCCTTAGTTGGTGCCCTTAGATATTGGGTCGAGTACTACTGTTAGAACTCACACGTATATCATAGAGCTATAACAAAAGTAAAACCATTGATTGTAGATACCCTACAAAAACTAACCCTTGGGGTGGAAACACGAGATCTACTATAGTGCAAATTGGCACCCTTCCAAAATTTTCTCTACAAAAACCCTCCTTGCCGACATTTATTATTATTAAGAATTTGGGAATTTTGACACTGCAAAAGTATTCAGATCAGAGTATAACTCTGCAAGAGTTAAAAAAAAGAGTTTGGGGCTAGGCTTCACCCTTATTTGAGACTTGGTCCATTGGATTCCTCTCTACATTTTTATCTCAATGGTATCCTTCATTTTTCAGTCTTTTTTTTTTTTTTTAAATTTCCGTGTACCCAACCCTTTCTAATACACCCTATTTTGAAACCTACCCAATTGGATTCCTCTGTTTTTCCTAATCACTAGGGTACCTATGATTTTTAGGCCCATATTTCCATCTTGACATTTCATATTCTATCTAAGCTTCCACCATGCCTACCACCCACTCTCAATCCCAAGAAACCTTGGAGGAAAAGGTGTCCAACCTAGAACATCAAATTGCTTCCATACACACTGAAGTCAAAGCTTCCAACAACGAATTTGAAATATGCCTTGAAAATTAATACCAATCTCTAGCGCAACTCCTCAAGGGTAAGAATGTTGAGCCTAGTCCCAAGGACCCTCAATCTTACTCAGTCATCCCACTCCCCTTGGGGTTCTCCACCCTCTTAGAATAAGGTGCCCAAAGTTGACATGCATAAATTTGATGGTTCCAACCTAGCCGGGTGGGTTTCTGAAAGGGAACAATACTTATCCCTTCATGGTATTCGATATGATGAGACCAAGCTCCATTTCAGGGTTTTTCACTTGGATCAAGAACTTTGGCAGTGGTGGCAGTAGCATAAGAAATGTTATCTAGGACTACCCACTTGGAACATGTTCACTAAAGCAGTTTGTTCTCGTTTTGATAGGGAATCACATTTTTTGGGCAGGCTCATTGAGCTGCACCAAACTAGATCAGTCATAGGCTTCATCACAACATTTTAACATTTGACTATTTGAACCGAGGGATTATCTGATGAATTTTACCTTGAATGTTTTATTAGTGGCTTAAAGGAATCCATTGGGGCTAATGTGAGCATGCATCATCAGAGTACTTGGTTGCAAGCATTCCAATTAGCATTGGAAGCAAAGAACATCATTCAGGCTCCACCCTTGAAGGCTACATTCCCCAGCTGTCCTCCCCCTTGGGCTAATCGAGCTCCAACACAAAATTTGAAGGTCCAAAAGGTATCTCCAATAGAAATGGCGGAGCATCACAAACAAGGACTTTGATATTACTGTGATGAAAAGTATTCATCGAGACATACATGTCAGGAACACAAGTTGTTCTATATTGATGCATCATATTCCTCTTCCTATGAAGACATACCATCAGATGAGGCTCCTGACCCAGAGACTTCTCAACCACATGTTCATGCTGAAGATTCTGTTGCCTTCCCTATGGAAATAGAGGAACCTGTCATAACTCTTCATTCCATCCTGGTTATTTCGACCACACAGACATTGAATATCAAGGGATACATCAAACATAGGCCAGTTGTGGTGTTGATTGATAGTGGTAGCATCCATAATTTTATACATCACAGGCTTATTGAGGAGATTCATTGCTTTTTCTGCCCTATTTCTAATTTTCAAATTGTCATTGCTAATGGTGGTACGATGAAATGTGGGGGCTGCTGTGAGAATGTCAAACTCTAAATGGGTGATTATCATTTGAAAACCCACATGTTCTCTATTTCCATGGGGGGTTGTGATATAATATTAGGTGTGGAATGGATTTGTACTTTGGGACCAATCACAATGGATTATTATGAGTTATATACGAGCTTTTGTTGGTTTACTTCCCTCTTGATACCTTTCTTGGGATGACCCAGGTTCAGGTCTATCATGGTTTCCAAAAAAACCCCTTTAAAACCATCAGCCCCTTTGGTAAACTAGAAGGCAACGTAGTACACAAAGTGCACTGTAATGCTCAGGTGCTTGCAACTTGGGAATGAGTGGGGATCTGGGATTAAACTCTATGACCTTAATTTGTTACTTTAACATTCAAATTATATTGAATACCCTGTCATTCTTATTCATGCATGTAAAATAGCAGATCTAACTAATTGTTCATGCATTCGTGTAACATCTAATCATTGGCAGTGAAGGAAATACACAATATTCAATCACACAATACATGATCTACCATGGTTCACCACTCCTGAGCTACGTCCACAAATATTTGGCTTCTTTTCTCTTTTATTATGGTGTTTCCAAAACTATAGCGCCGTGCACATTACTATTCTCTATCAACCAGTTCGAGGTCTACAATGAGGCCGACTAGATCACACTAGGCTCCTCAACCTATGATCTAACCCTTGAGATCTACCTTATTTCCTCTCCTCATCTCAACAACTTAAAAAACAGACCAGATTTATAGTCATTCTATCTTTGAACGACATAGTAACAATGACCAACCAGCAACAACAACAACCACACGACCTAGGCCTCCTAGGTACCTACTTATACATGTTTTTGGCTTACTAACTGTTGAGTAAAAGATATGAAATGATCTTACTCAAGCATTTTCAGATCTTACTTGGATAAATCAAGATAGATAGGAATACCACCCTATGTTTATAGCCATCAAATTGTTTCCTAATCCACAAGTATTGGTTATAAGGGCTTATGCTAATTTTCTTATAAATTAAATATTGCTGAAAAATTCAATATTTATGTAATTTTCTGAATATAGTAGATGCAGAAATAAATGTAGAGACAGAAGTAAAAATACCAAGTCAATAATCAACAAAGATGAGACATAAAGAAATCGCTTATTCCATTCCAGTTTATAAAAATAATCGTTCTCTTTACAAAATTCCCCGAGGAAGTTTGGATCAAAGTCAAACTTAGATGTCCTTGATGAAAACCATACAAAAGGACTTCTAACAGAAGTAAAAAAACTGAACTTTAAAATATGGCTCAACTTGCCACAAATTGCTTCCCACTCGACTCTGCACAATATCCTTTATGAGTCATGAAATTTAATTCACAAATAGACACGTCTACACAGATTATCAAAGATAGATCAACACCTATGAAAAACAAGTGTCTGAATGATGTAATTCAACCTTGAATCTTTCTTTCTAAAATAGGACCCTGCTATCATAAAAGAGAATTAGGCTTTCAATGAATTAAAGAATGAATGAAAACTGAATTATCTCAATAAAACTCAAGAGCAGACCTTAGTATGCTTTCTTCTTCTAATCTCCTCCTTGTTCCTCCTTCTCTTTTTTCCTTTAAGAAATCATAATTAGTTGAAGTAGTTAAAATACCTCTTTAGTTAAGTTAACTAAAACTCAACCAAATTTTTAGTTAAGGGAGAAAATTAATAAAATAATAATAAGGGTCTTTAATAAATAATAACTAGTAGGTGGAACCCCTTGTGACTCCCTTTAGTTTCTTTAACAAGCATAAACACAACTAGTTAATCAATCAAACACATCCCTCCTTGTGGCTCACATCATCACTCTCATAATTGGAAAATTAATATCAATGATATTTGAAATCATATCCAAAAATATAATTTCCAACATATCTAAAAATCGTGTGTTGTCCAAAACTTCAGAAGTCAACTGTTCTCAACAATCAATAAATAAAAACACTCAAAAACCATATTTTCCACTATGGGAGGAAAATTTCCCCTTATTGTTGTTGTCTCCCTTTGATTTCTCTGAATTTTCCTTAAAATGTGTGGAGCCTTTAGGCCAAATCTCATTGATAACATGAGAGCAATCATCTCTCAAATGCATGCGGGATGAAACAGATTTGGTAGAGTCATTTGAGGGAGAGGAGGGGGAAACAACAACTTTTCTTTTATCAGGTGCATGGTGGGCTTCGGTTTTTAAGCTCTTGCTTGTGTGGGAAGACTATACTGGTGAGTGTGCAGGGGCATCTTGGACAATTTGGTTAACAGGTGGAGGAGGAGCAGGTAGAGACAAACTGGGTGAGCCACGATGTTGGGAGACTGTCGCGTGGAAAATCTCTTTCCATCCGTCATTTCTAGGGACTTCAGATTGTAATGTGACATGAGGGGGAAATTGGATACCAGAGACATGCGGGGCTTGGAAAGGAGGCCTTTCTAGTCTAGGTTGGACCACTCCTTGTCCAATCCAGCTAAAAAATCCAACTTGGAATAACTGTCTCAACTCTTGTGAGTCTACATCAAAATGTATAGAAAACCTTGGCCTTGTAGGGCCCCTATTCCAATTTCCTCTTTCCCTATTACCTCGACCATGGATACCTATGCTGAAGAACCTCATTGCTGTATGGATTAATTATTAGCAACTAGTTTCTTCAACAAACCATACATGACATCTCTTTAAATATGAAACAAAGTTTGGCTCAACAACACATCATAATCATGCAATCCAATCCATAAAATCATTTAATACTTTTCAATGAGAAGGGGGTGAATAAATGTTCTGGGATATATGATGGATTATATTGAGTGAAAAGTGGTAAAATGAAGGGGGGGTTAGATCATGATTAATTCTCAACAAATCATAAAACAATCAAATGTATTATAATAACAAAACATATCAACTGTAATTCATCCTTGTGCCATCCTTCAAGTGCTATAATACAAAGTTTTCATTTAACATATAATTCAATTTTAAGAACATGGAGTGAATAATGAATATGGGAAGGTGAGGGGGCTTGTAATGTGCGGAAAAGTGAGAGAATGGCAGGGAAATAACAAATATTGTTCATAAAACAAATCAAGTAGTCAATCAACATAACTTTGTACTCAATGCAAACAATACCAACACCAATTCAATAATTACTGTGTATCAAAACTGTTCATTGTTCCACATTGAAATTCTTCAAAACTTCTCCATTAACACGGTCTGCAATCATACTCATAATCAAAACGACTTTCAACAGTCCTGTTAAGAGAATGCTTGGTCTCTAATTTCTTTCCTTTCCTTTTAAGAATCGAAAGAAAACACACAACAACATTGCTCCACCTCTATCCATAATACATCACTATAAAAATATCATATATTGTCCATCAATTCACAATTGGCCAAATAAAACATATGCACAGGTCGCTTCCCATATTGAACAGACATCTAAAACATGCCCGATTCCATACACTCCTCATCATATCAACCAATACATTTTTGCAATGAAACCATAGTCAATATAAAACCCGAGCTTCATCACTGTCGATGCAATTATTTACAACATGCTCGATGCTTCCATAATAGATACACAGTGAACATAAAAAAATAAACACATTTATCAATTCCATAATTAGCTATGATCCTGATCGGGCCTAGTGAAACACACAATAGTCTCCAACTTGAAATTAACACCATGCTGTAAGAACACAACGATCAAAGGTATACCGAGAAGAGACATACCTTGACTGCATATTATTACTCATTCCCAATCACAAATTTTCAACCAATTTAATAAAATAAAGACGAGATAGGTAGTTGATGCAACTGTCATAACCACTCCACTTTACAACCAATCTTTGACAACCAAAAAGATGCCCTCTAGGAGTAAGAACAGTTGGGGATTTTTAAAATCAGGCTCTATCACAACAAATATAAAGAGGTAATCAAGAGTTCGCTTGGTCATCAATATCACAGAGAACTAGAGGTCCTCAAAAGATATCAACCATAGGAAAATACCCTTCGATACAAGCATAGTAGAAACCACAGGGTTCCTTATAACTCCTGGTTTGGGAAAATGCGCAACAATTAGACACAGAGGAAAAAATGATGGGTAGGGTAGAAAAATGATGCACATAATGCGTCTTGCGTTTACAGAGGAGAAGTGAATGTCCACTGGACAGTGACAGTTACCCAAAACACACAAAGTTATAACCTATTTCTATTTCTTAATATTTGAATCATTTGTCAACAATTCCAGTGAAGATGCATAGCCCGGGGCATAACTTATATCATCCAACAACCATATAGCATAGATATTGGCATAATGGCCACCCTAAGACCGACTTCCGAGATACTTTGATGCCAATACCATGTGAATAAGGCCATGACCATGTGAATAAGCCCATGGACATGACTCTGGAAAAATACACAACAACCAAATGGTAGTTTGGGAAACATACACAACAACCAAATGGTTTTCCGAATACGATTGGACAGGGTTACCCTCATAAATGTGAGGAAGCAACCATCAAGAATACCCAGAGCGAAACCCTCCACCAAAAACATAGAGCGATAATACCCATATTCATTCAAAATCCATAGAGACCCATCACGATTTTCACCAACAGAACAACCAATGAATGCACAACTCAACCAAACCAATTATTTTACTTACAAATCAAACAACCAAACAATCATTCCAAGGAGAAAAACCACACATTTACACAGTTGCAATTCTCAGGAAAACACAAACCCAAGCATTACTGAGCCATTTTTCCTTCATACACAGAGCGTATTTTATTAATGGGGTGAAAAATAACCATACATGTAACCGATAGCTTAAAAGGGGTGAGCTGGCTGAGCGTTTTCTTCCCAAGCTTGAATTTCAGAGCTTAACCACCAGTAGATCAAAATGCAACAAGAACCATACTAGGGTGACAACCTAATGGGGGGAGTATGGAGTGGCATGCATTTACTACACATCTCTTCGATCTCCTCTTCTATTCAATTCCAAAGTATAATACAACCAACACTCACCATATCATTAACCATGTAATCAATTTCCAATCCATTGAAAACTATGATGATTATTCCTTGCCCAATGCGCCACCCAAAATATTTACGTTAACCCTTCCAAATCCTCATGCCATACCATATGCATTTCCATATCATATTCTCCCACAATAAGTCAAATGCAAATATCATAACCATTTAATAGTTAGGACTAGCACTAACATGTTTACATTTTTAATTGGACATAACTTCTAACATAGCATAAACATAGGCCCTGTCTTTTAGGATTTTTTCCATAAGTTTCTTCCCTTTGTTTTGGTTATGTCATTACTAACATATTTATTATGCATGTGTAGCCAGGTAATAAATCATGGTGACATGATTAAACATAGAAACTGTAAATATGTGCCAATCATAACATAAAAATAAAGCTTTGAATAATAGAACATCCCATAAAATGCATCAACCACTTGTTACTATATCCAAAATGAAACCATGACTGCACTGTAAACCATATAGGACCCTGTAAGCAACATCGAAACAACAACAAAAAATGTGTGATATGACTATCTCCAAGCCTCCAATATACAAGGGGGTCCCACCTACTAGTATTATATTATTTGCATAGTTTAAATAATAGGGCTTTAGCAATACTTTGTGGGCGAAATTCCTCGTTGCAATTTTAATCGTCAACAAACTGGCGACTCCACAGGGAAATATGTTTCCAACAGATTAAGAACTTAGAATGTATGGTTTCACAGACCATGTAACATCAGATCAAGAAGATACAAATAAGAATGATTATGCAACAGGGGGAAGTGTGCAGATTTAATGAAAAAATGACCGGGAATTTGGGAATAACTCATGGAAAGTGTTAAGTATGAGGGGGTTTATCCCTGTATGCATAATTATTCAACCAAAATTTGATCTTGACTTCAAGGATAAAAATTTTCTGGACTTACTCTTGTGAATCTCAAAATGGAAAGCAAAAGCAGGAAGTAACCAACTATCTCATAAGACAACAGTGAAAGAAGATAACAAATTCGATTATACCTTCAGGGGAAACATCATAACAACCATGTAAGCTTGATTATTATTGACTAACAATACCTTGCAGGAGTTTCGTTGCAGCATAACTGATCCAACATTTTATACTTGACCAAAAATTGAAATAAAAAAGAACAAAAGGAAGAAATGTCATAACAGAATTGAAACTGCAAAATTCAAAACAACAGAAATGGAATGACATAAATACAAATAACAGAAATGAAAAATATAAAAATGAAAAATATAAAAATGAAAAATATAAAAATGAAAGTAGAATATAAAACTACTATAAAAGAAGAAATGAAAACTACTAAAATTAAAAACAAAATTGAACTACTAATATACAAAACAATCCAAACAGCGTTAAACTCTTCAAGTTGGTTCCACGTAGTGTTTTAAGTGAGAACCGTTAGTGCTGTAGGAAAAAAATCGCTCTTGTAAATATTTTAGAATGTAATAGTTTGTACCTAGGACAAAATCAATCTTGAAAGGAACCAACCATAATTTTTGAAACTTTGAGTGTCTTCTGCTATCATCAAGAGTTGAATCCCACAACAGTACTTTCTCATTGACTTTAAATTTGAAAGTCTTGACACTCTTGTTGAAATACTTCTCAACAGTCTGTTGTCTCCTTTTTATATTACCCAAGGCAAACATCCTTTTCTCTTCTAAAGCTAGGAGTGCATTCATCCTTTGTGAAAAATCAAAATAATTTAATTCCTCGATCTGTAGCATCAACCTCAAGGAAGAAAGTTCCATCTCAGTAGGAAGAATGGATTCTTGACCATAAACAAGCTGGAAAGGAGTGCAACCAATGCTCACCTTAGTGGTAGTTCGATCTTCCCAAAGGGCGTAAGTGAGGAGAGTGTGACATTGATGAGGCTTGTCTTCGATGACCCTTTTGACAATTCTCACTAGATTCTTGTTGGTAGACTCGACCTACCCATTTCCTTGGGGATAATAAGCTGATGAGGTGAAATGTTTAACCCCGAACTTAGCTAAAAATTGGGTTAGCTTAGCAGAAATAAAAGCAGGACCATTGTCTGTAATAATTTCCAAAGGAAGACCAAATCTGGAGAAGATATTATTTTCAAGGAAAGAAATCACCTGATCATCTGTCAAATGTTTAAGCGAAACAACTTCAACCCATTTTGTAAAATAGTCTGTGGTTGTCAAAATAAAGACTTTTCCTGCTGAAGACAGAGGATTAATAGGACAAATAAAATCCAATCCCCACTTTGAAAAAAGAATTTTGGGAGGATAGGTTGTAATGACATGGCTGAAAGGCGTTCTTTCCCAACAAATTTATGGCACTTGTCACAAGATCTGGAAAAAACATAAGAGTCACGAAATATTGAAGGCCAATAGTATCCTTATCTAATGATCTTAAAAGCAACAGTTTTAGTAGAAAAATGACCTCCTATGATAATAATAGAATTTGAAGAACCATGAGTTTCTTGCAACAATTTTTGTGCTTCCTCGTTGTTTACACAACGAAGCAACATACCATCAACATATCTTCAAAACAAAAAGTCTTATATAATGACGTATCTAGCAAATTCAAGACAAAGACTTCTTCTTTGATGAGTGTCTAAGTTATCTGGACATATTTGGTTTTGTAAATAGTAAACCAAATTCTTATACCAAGGATGTTTAGACACAGGAAGGATCTGATTATCAATGTAGAATAGTGTTGATAGGGAACTATCCCGTTCATCAATTTCTTCACTAGTTTCAACATGTTGAGCTAAGTTGATGGCTAAGTCACGTCCCTTGATGGTGGTAGAAGTCATGATAGTTAAATCATGCTCTTGGATCTTGGCAAGTCAATGTGCAAGCTTCCTTGAAAGATAATTCTGTGAGAGCAAAAACTTGACAACAGGTAAAGTGACTTTTACCAACGTATGCTTAATTAAAATGAAGTGGATAAATTTTTCAATAGCTTTAACAAGAGAGAAATCATGTTTTTCAATAAAAGAATATTTAAATTCATCATCAAACAAGCTTTGACTCCTATAAGGCATTGGTTTTTCGTTACCTTGGTCATCACCTTGCATGAGGATAGTAGAAACTTCTTCCTCTGTGGAATTAGTATATATTATAAATTCTTTCTCAAAATCCGGCTTTGCCAAAACTTGTGCGGAACTAGGTTCTTTATTGATACCTACAAAAGCATTTTAGACATGATTTGTCCAAGAAAAAGAACGATCTTTCTTAATAATATTATGAATCGCTTTGACCATTACTACAAAATCGGGAACAAACCTACAGACGAATTTAATAACACCCATAAAATATTGAACCTCCTTCTTGGAAGTGGGAGCAGGAAAATTAAGGATAACAACAATCCTTTCAGGATCAATTCCGATTCCCGAATCAGAGACAATGTGTCCAAGGAGCTTGCCCTTGGTAATGTTGAAAATAGACTTATAAGGTTTAGATAAATGCCAAATTTCCTACATCGCATGAGAAATTTTTTAAGATGACCAAAATGATCCGATCATATTTTAGAATACAAAGTTAAGTCATCAACATAGATCTGAATAATCTTGCTGATTAAATCCTCAAAATCTATTTGCATATCTCTTTGAAAAGTGGAACCTTCATTGGATAAGCCAAAAGGCATACTCTCATAAGAAAACGTACCCCAATGAGTAATAAAGGTGGTTTTATATTTATCTTCCCTTTTTACCTTGATTTGATTGTAACTATAAAAACCATCAAGTAAGGACATCATCTGTGACCCTGCAACTTGCTGCAAAATCATTTCCATATTAGGGAGAGGAAAGTGATATTTTATACTATCCCGATTCAATGCACGAAAATATACACATAATATGATATGACCAGTTGTTTTCCAAACGAGAACCAAATTGGAAACCCATTCAAAATACTTGATCGAAAAAATGATCCCATCCTTCAAGAGTTTTTCCAACTCTTTTCGAATAGTTGCTTCTAGTGCAGGGTTGATAGGTATTTTATTTTACCTAACTGGTTTTATTCCCTCCTTGATAGGAATGGAATTTTGTATAAGAGAAGGATCAAAACCACGAATATCCTCATAAGACCAAGAAAAGACATCTTGAAATTCACCAAGCAGTTTGGCAAAATTCATTTTTTCTTCATCAGAACATTGGGCACCTATTTTAACATTCTTTGGAGACTCGGGTGTTCTAATGTTCAAGGAGATGGTTTCACCCACCTTCCTTTTCAATTCCTCTTCTTTATGTTTCTCTTTGTTTCCTACATCACTCGATGAAAATGAACTTTCTAGAGGAGTCAATCCCTTAGGAATCTTGTTATCTTCCATGGATATAATTTCCTTAGGTTTATAAGGTTCCTTTTTAATGAAATCACAGATGCTCTCATCACTAGGGAAGACTTTCCATGATTCTATATTGTCAGGGATATGTGGACGATAAAGAGATTGAAAAGTACAATAAGGTCTTTGAGGCAGGAGTTGCTGATTAGGAGAGGCTGCAAAAACAACTAACCGATCAGCCATTGAGTTCAATTCCCTCTTAACATGAATAATGTTGAAAGATAGTAGGTTCAAGATATGTGCCCAAACAATTTGGGTGTATCGTTTTATGAACTTGTTTCTAGGGGAATATATCTTATGTACAAGGTTCACAACAAGATTGGAATCCCCAAAAACTAGAAGGTGACCACAACCCAGATTATAGGCATTTTCAATGCCTAATAATAAATCTTCGAATTCAGTGACATTGTTTGTGAAAGCAAAATCTAACATATAAGAAAATTTATGAATTTTCCCCACAGGAGAGTACAAGATAATGTCAACTCTGTTTCCTTCATTAGAGCATGAACCATCAAAGTGCATATGCCACATGCCATCATCTAAGTCGATTTGTTCCAAGGGAGTGTTATCCTCCTCGATAAATATGGAATAAACCCCTAGGTCCTCTTCGATATAATTCACATTAGGTTGTGGAACACTTTCTATGTAAGGTGAAATCCTTCCCTCTCTAAGTACTATGATTTTTTTACCATTCCGAGGAATGGATAAGTGTGTCTCGTCGAGTGAGAGGTATCCACCTGTCAAAGCTTTCGAATCTCTTCCTAGGATGTTTGATTAGTTTCTTATTGGCATATAAATTACCTAAATATTAAGCGTTGTCCTTATTTCAGGGTGTGTGCACAAAACCAAGGTCATGTCCTTGATTTAACCTATGGTCGTTTGTTGTAGACTATTATAAGAGAGCATGCTTCTGGCATTTTCATTTGTACAAGACAAGCCTATCTCCTCCATAATAATCTTCGACATTACACTTGGGCCCAAATCATTGTCAATGAGGCAAAAATGGGAAATCTTATCCATAATCTTTACAGAAATATAAAAATGGGGATTTTTTACAGGGTATCTAAAGTTATGTACACCTACTTTAATTACAGATGAATCCTCTTCATTTGCCTCTTCAGAGAGGTTGGATAAAATCAAATCTTTTCCTTCCATGGATTGTTTTAGATGCCTTTGTTGTTTAGGGATGACAACCATGTCCAGAAGGGTTTCATCTACTTTGATTTTGGCCAACTGATTTAGAATATTGTATTTGGAAGAGGGGAGAGGGGAGGTAATTCCTTGACTATTAGGAGCCTTAGGAACCTAAATAGTAGCAGCTGGCGAGGATGAGCTCGGGATAGAAGAATTATGGGGAGGATCATGTTTGATTTTGGGAGCATAGGATTTATTCTTAGTATTGATGATCATGACATCTTCTAGCTCTGCAAAATCTAGGACAACGATGGTAGTTTCAGGTCTCTTACAAAATATCTTATCTCTGACACTCTTCTTTACCTCACATGTACTTTCCTCCTGGTGTTCATCACAAAAGTTACACCAACTACGAGGCATGATAGCTTTAGGCTAAAACTTATTTTCATTTGGATTTATAAAGGGGGTTGCAAAAGAGGATGAAGCTCTAGGGGTAAGAGGGGAGACATTTCCCTTTTGGTCATACACTATCATACAATTATTCATGTCTTTCACAGGATATAAGAGAGCAGACATGTCTGTCTATTTAACTGATTCTCCATGAGGAATACCTGTACTTTCAAGTTGTTCTTCATACTCTAAATAAGTATGCAGAGCGAAGCCGAGGTTATCAATGGGATTTTCCTCAAGCCTACGATGGTAGGGGGAAGATAATGCATTATAATAATGCATGAAAGTGGCTTGGTTATGAGGTCGAATGAGTTCAGGGATTTGATTGTATAATTGGGTGAAACGCAAGTTGAAGGACTTGATGGTATCACCATCCTTATAATATATGTTATTGTACTCCCATAACTGGTCGGATGGGATTTTGGATTGCCCATAGGTGGATTTGAACCAATAGACTAACTCCTCCCAAGTAGATAAGATATTAGGAGGGAGATAGAAGAAATCGGTCGCAACCTTCCCTTCAAGGGAATTGACAAATAAGCACATGCAAGTATCGTTGTCATTGGCTCCTATGTTGTGACATGAATTAGAAAATGCCACCAAGTGTTCATTTGTAGTGACATTATTATTCCCTTAAAACCTAGGAATATGCTCTTTGAATTTAGGAAGTGGATGAGTAGCAGGTGCCAGGTTAAGAGGAGAGGAAACATGCCACGGTGTGGTTGTAGCATCTTCTTCAAACTGAAAAAGCCCATACTTTTTAATGATTTTGGCTGGGTTTGTAGTAGATTGGACAGGGACTTGGTGACTATATAAGATACCAATCACTGATGAAGCTGAATATTGAGATGAAGAAGCACCTCCAGTGCCACAAGAGCCACCACTAGATACCATTTTTTGGATAATAGGTAAGGGAGAGAAAGATGAACTAGATAGATTAGACAAAGTTCTCCTTAGAGCACTTTTTTGGGTTGATAACACAACGTTCCTTCTTCCTATTTCATCAATAGGATTAATTTCAAGTGATAAACCTCTTCTTCTCCTATAAATACAAGGGTCTAAGGACATGAAAAGAAGGTCAAAGCTGAAGGAAAAATAAAGTTATGTCTGATTCCTAAGATGTCTATGTCTAACTTTCCCAATGATCATGGGCACTTATGTCTTGTTCAATTTCTTCCCATGAATGATTAAGCTTAGCCCGAGTATTAGCAATGTCTAAAATGGTGTTAAACAAGTTAAAAGAAATGCTGGTTTGATCTTGAAGACCAAGCTCAATATTAGGATTCCTTGCAACAGGTACAGTCATTAAGAAATGAAACAGTCAAAGAATCAATATCAGAAAAATAGATATATTCGATGATGATCAAGCATAAAAATCAACCAGAGAGATATTGAAGATCTCCCCAGTATGGTCGCCAAATAAATGTTGAGGAAAAGATATGAAATGATATTACTCAATCATTTTCTGATCTTACTTGGATAAAGCAAGATAGACAGGAATATCACCCTATGTTTATAGCCATCAAAAATTGTTTCCTAATCCACAAGTATTGGTTACAAGGGCTTAGGCTAATTTTCTTATAAATTAAAGATTGCTGAAAAATTCAATATTTATGTAATTTTCTGAATATAACAGATGCATAAATAAATGTAGAGACATATGTTGGATTACTGAGAGGGGGGGTGAATCAATAATAGCGTAATTATAATCCCTTTTCTTCAAATTTTATATCAATGTAGAATTATTATCCAATAATGAGCAATAATAAATAAACAATCACACACATACATAGTACACCAGTGTTTTACGTGGAAACCCAAATCGGGAGAAAGCCACATAATGCTTTTTCTTATATGTCTTGAATAATTACAGTCATTGGAAGCACCAACTTCCTTTGTTTTCCAGCTGCAACTGGAAGGAGGCTCCAAACCCCTAGTTTCTTAGGCTACAACCTGAGGGAAGCTCCAACTCCCCAAATATCTGGCTACAACCAGAAGGAGGCTACAACCCCCAATGTTCTCCGGCTACAACCGGAAGGTGGCTACAACCATGTGTCCTTGCCCCGTCCTGCCACCCTGAAGTAGAAGTAGAATGATGGAACCACTATCACACTATCACTATGAGATATACCACTGTAAACTTGTACCAATAAATCTGAACCATGCATCAACCATGCATCAACCTGTACCTCAACCTGTAATCAAATTGTACCATTAAAAAGTGCATCAACCATGCACCAACCTGTAATCAACATGTACCATAAACAAGTTCATCAACCATGCACCAACCTATAATCAACCTGTACCATAAAAAAGTGCATCCAACCATGTACCAAGTATGTTCCAATCATGTGTCAACTACTCATCAACTATGACTCATCAATATGTACCAACATCATCAACTATACACCTCATGTATGTGTGCCAACTCATCAACTAATTGTCTCAAGCATGTACTCAACATGTACCACAACCAAAATCCCTCATCACTTTTATCATCCAAATATGATTTGTAGCTTTGTAATAGACCCGATGTATATGATCACATTCCTGCAAACCTTCCTTAACTTTAAAAATAAGAGACTAGCATTTTCATCAAACTTTTCTTTAGTCTCAGATGCCTAGTTTTGGATTAGTCAACAACCCTAACTTGAAGTAATCATAAATTTGAACATGTAATGTATAAATATCTGAAACTAATACTTGGATATGTTTTCTCACTTGCATAGCAATTTCAGGATCTGAATCGTTATAGAAAAATTTTTATAGCGAAAATGGTGAGATGACCTGTAAATAACATACCTTAGAAAGCACCATCAAAAGAATTTATCCTTCCTTGCATTTCGGCCTTCTTTTCTTCACTTTCCTCAGAATTTTGGCTTAGATATCCTTTGGTTACCTCA
>WSFP011470176.1:0-17834 GCA_009831015.1 Picea engelmannii | reverse complement strand
TGCATACATAAATTACTAAAGGATGGTAGTTTTGACTATTAGTACATGCACGAGACTTGCATGTACTAGCTACACATGCATTTCTTGTACATATACACTAGTATGCATGAGTTTTCTTGACTTACTTACTGATAATGTCAGTTGTTATGAATGTGTGAACCATGTTTCTTTTCCTTTGTACCATAAGATACCTTAACTTTGAGACGAAGTTTCCTAAAGGGGGGGTGTATGTAATGACCCTGCTTAAATAGATGTATAGGATTATTAATTGTAATTGATTTAATAATCTAACTGTCCTAAAAGTTAGCTAAACAATAATTATTTCTTAAATAACTTTAACTAATTAATTATTATTAATTACTTGTTCATGATTGTCAAGGATTAATTAATTATTAATTAACTCATTAATTAATTAAGTAAAGAAATAAAAGGGGGTTAATAAATTATATTGTTAAAAAGGTTACGTACACGGGAAGGGATAAGATATTAATTACGAAAGGATAAAATAATAAATGAAAGGATAAGGGGCATTAACTATGTGTAGGTAAGGGAGTAAATGAAAGGAGGGTGGGGAAGGAGCGATATGAGGGGAGGTTTATGAAGGAAGGAGGGGGAATCATTCTAGGGTATTATTATTTTTCTTTGAGGTTTCTCTTGGATTACAGAGAGAGGGGAGTTGAGTTCAGTAGTTGGATTGGATCAGTACAGGCACCGGTTTGATGGAGGTTTTAGGCATGGGGGCCAGGATATCCATATGATATCCTAGAGCTAGGAAGTTGTCCTAGTTGGCAGAGTGGAACAAGGTTTTGGGTAGTGTTTACACAGTTCAGCAGCAGTCAACAAGGCAAGCGGACAAACAGAGGGTTAGCATCAGACCCAGGTATTTAAAATTATGTATTTGTTTTTAATCTGTTATAAAATTTTATTATTCGTTGATCAATTTAAAATGCGTATGTGCTCAATTAAAAGAAATTAGTGAATTTCCTGAAATCAAGTAGATATTATTGTTACAATTTATGTAATTATTTGAAGTTAAATTTATTCGGCTATTACATTTAAGGTTTTCGAAGTGGGTGGTTGACTTGGTGCCCGTAAGAAAAAAGAGTGGCGAAATAAGATTGTGTGTGGATTTTCAAAACTTGAACAAAGTGTCCCTCAAGGACCACTACTCGCTCTCTAAAATGGACTATATTCTGCAAAAGGTGGTGGGCTCCTAGAAGATGTCCATGCTGGACAATTTTTCTGGTTACAATTAGGTCTTGGTACACCTGAATGACAGGGAAAAGACATATTTTACGACACCATGGGGGACATTCATGTATGCCAATATGCCTTTCATCTTGATTAATGTTGGAGCTACCTTCCAGAGGGAAATAGAAATATCATTTGCTGACAAAAAAGGACATTTTTATTGTGATCTATCTAGATGACATCACAGTGTACTCTGAATCCGACGAACAAAACCTCAGGCATCTGAAGAAAGTATTCCATAAATGCAGGAAATTTGGCATATCATTGAATCCAAAAAATTCACATTTTGGGATGCAAGAAGGGAAGTTGTTGGGGCATATCATCTCAAAAGAGGGTATTAAGTGGACCCCAACAGGGTTGAAGGAATCCTAAAAATTGACACTTCACATAGTAAGAAGGAGGTGCAATCCTTCTTGGGAAAAGAAAATTTCTTGAGAAGATTCATCCCAAACCTTGTTGAAATTATAAAACATATCACTTTCATGCTCATAAAAGGGAATTAGATTAACTAGAATCTGGAAGCTAGGAAATCATTTGAAGATATCAAGATAGCACTGACTAAATCTCTCATGCTAGCTAGCCCATACTTCACGAAAGACTTCATCTTGTTTTCATTCGCCTCGAAGCATACAATTGTCGATGTGTTGTTACAGAAAGACGATCATAACTTTGATAAGCCTATATCCTATTTCACCAGGATGCTAAGGGACTCTAAACAAAGGTACAATGTTATGGAGAAACAAGCATACGCCTTAGTAAGGAGTTCAGAACATATATTTTACACTCCCACATTATCACTTACGTGCCCTGCAACTCATTCAAGGATATTCTAACTCAGCCTGACATTGAGGGGACATGTAAGTGGATAGCAACCATGCTGGAATACGACCTAGAAATCAAGCCCATGAAGTTGATTAAGGGTCAGGGCCTTGCAAAGCTGATGGTCCAATTGGACTGTGACGCTTTGGGAATCAACTTCATCATTGATCTGTTAGAGAATCCTTAGGAAGAAACAATGGCACAGGTGCCTCAAATTTTTGTCGATTCACCATGGTATACAAACATCATCTATGTGTTGAGGAATTTGCAAGCCCCTCCAGGTTTGAGTAATACCAAGGCCAGATTATTAAATCTCAAAGTTGTTAAGTTATGCATCTTAGATAATTCACTGTACTGGAAATATCCTGGAGGGATATTGATGAGTTGTTTGCTGGAAAACAACGTGAAACGAGCTATCTAGGAATTCCACAAAGGTGACTGCAGAGGACATCACTACTGGAAAACCACTATGCACAAAATCCTAAGAGTGGGCTACTATTGGCCTAGCATCTCCGTAGACGTATACAAAGAAGTTTCTAGTTGCCACGAGTGTCATATTTTTTATGGAAGGAGAAAGTTGCAACCCCTGTTGCTGAAGCTAATCTCGGTCGAAGCACATTTCATGTAATGGGGCTTGGAATTTATAGGGGAGATCCATCTACCATCCTCATCACAACACAGATGGATACTCACGGCCACATATTACTTCACGAAATGGATAGAAGCAATACCAACGAAGCAGGCTACTGACACATTCATCATTCAATTTTTGGAGACAAACTTCTTGTCGATATTTGAATGCACTATCAATATCATAACATAAAACTCAGTCTCATTCAAGTCCAAGAAGATGGAGAATTTTTGTCAGGATTACAATATAACCATCGGACATTCTACAATGTATTACCCACAGGGAAACGGGTTAGCAGAACCGTCAAATAAAAGATTGACCAGGATCATCAAAAGACTCTTGTAAGACAACAAGAAGGCCTAGCATAAAAAGATTATTTATGAACTATGGGTGGGCAGAGTCACCACCAAGAATTCCATCTCGATGTTTCCATTCTAGATTGTATATGGTGTAGATTCAATTTTCCCCACCTCATTGGGGTTGCTTGTTAGAAATTTTTTGCAAGAGTAGGAAGCTGAGCCAGATGAAACACAGAGGAGAATAAATCAGTTTATTGACACACAACAGATGAGGGAACAAGTGTATAATTGATCACAATTCCACCAGGAGAGGATGAAGAAAACCTTTGAAAAACACTCTAAGAAAGAGGAATTTTAGTTGGGGGATCTGTTGTTGAAATGGGACACGAGGAATGAAGATAAAGGAAAGAACAAAAAATTTGATCATGTTTGGATGGGTCCATTCAAAATCAATGCATATTGTGGGAATAATGCTTATTTTCTGGAAGAACTAAATGGAGAGTGCGTTGGTTTGGGTCCTGTGAACAATAGGTTCCTCAAACATTATCTAGTGCAATAAAGTTCGTTTAAGTCACATGTCATTGTAAATAGTCATTTTTTTTTTTTTCTCAAGTCAATTTGTTAGCAGAAAATTGAAGCCCGAAGTGAAGGCGCTGAGTTTATTTGAGTCTGTTAGAAACTGTGTCAAATAAGTTCAGGTTGTGTTTTTGTCTTTCGTATTTCATTATCTGAAAGTTGAATAAGGCCCAATGGTCAGGCACCTAGTCTGTTGTTCTTTGCTACCTCACTGGGAGGATAACATCCTTGTTGGATTCAACTGTTAGCGTCGTCATTTTTCTTGTTTATATAGCGTCGGTCTTAGTCAATTCATGGTATGTGTGTCAAAGCATGTGAAGTTAGGTACTAAAAAACAAAGGGGTTGAAGTTAACAAGCAGTCGGTTGGCCCTTGGAGTCGGGAAGGGATGTTAGATTCAAAACATGTGTAAATGGTATGAGTCCGTTCCCAAAAAGTTAGGTCCTATCATAAAGGAAGTTTTAAGTGCTAAGGGTCGATGCAAGTTGTTAAATAGAAGTCGCATTGGTAAGTTAAATGACTATCATCAACTCATTATGAGGGATGAAAGAATTAAAAATCACGGCGTTCATATCACATATGCCTTGCAGCCCTTATCAACAGTATTTTACATGCCCCGAGGTGTGCTCGTCGCACGAATGTGCTATTAAAAATATTTAGTTCACTTCAAAACATCTAGTTTCCATGAATTCAGTGTTCCCTGGCACGATTCCACCTCCTGCCCTCTCTATTATAAATTATGGATGTTTTGCATGCATTCTATTCACTAGTCAAGCTTATGCATTGTTTGTAGTTTTCTCGAAAGCCTAGGTTGATCAAGATTACTGCCTCGGGTCCGTTCTGAATCCACCGCGCGCAAGACAAATATGCATTTCACCATGGAAACCTCCCAAAGCATAAGGAAGGGCACATGAAGTATTAGAAGCACTGGGTCTGAGCCCCAACATATGACATTGATCAAAGAACATCCAGAGGTCGAAGCATCCTTCAAACAATTCAGGTGGATGGATTTTTCCAGGAAAATTAAAGGATACAATATGAGACTAGTCGAGTAGTTTGCACTCAGTTTTGATGGATTCCACGCAGTGATCTCAAGTGTCATTTTCCAAGTGATTTAGGAAACTCTGTCAACCACAATAGAGATCCCTCTATGTGGTGAAAGGTGGTTTAAATGCATGCTCTTGGATGCATGGTGATATCAATACTTTATCAAGCAAGATTGTTTAGGTGGGAATGTTGAGGTAGGAGTTCTGAGTATATATTTGTAGGAACCTTTTCGAAAACTACTTGGAGTTATTAGGAAATATTTCACTGGTGAAGGGAGGTTTGGTAGGATACATTCACATCACATTAGATTTTTGATTCACTTCACATGAAGGAGACCATTAAATCTACCCTTTTTTTTACACCCAAACCTCTGAGAGATGGCAGACAATGCCCAGGATGAAGTGGATAAGTTGAAAAGGAAACTCTCTCATGTCTCCCCGATTAAATTGCTGGTAGTTGAGGAATTAAGATGGTTTAGAAGCAACTGGGATTTGTTCTTTCTCACAGAGGGCATCCTAAAGGATCCAAAATGATATTTCCCTCTATCCGCGAAAAGGGTAATATCACATTGTGCAGAGGCTAGAGTGGAAGAGGCTACGCAGGAAAGAAAGAGATCGGAAGCCCTGTCCCCCCAAAAACAAGTACCTCAGAGAATCGGCAGGCCAAAGAAGAATAAGGAAGTTGGGGAAAACTGAGTCCTGAGCAATCTGTGCGCAAGGTCTGTTGCCAAAAAATCACTTATGCGCATTATTTGACTAGAACCTATCGAAGGTACAAGTCAAGAAAGATGGCGCAGAACAAGGAGGAAAAATGTGAGAGGCACTGATGTTCGAGAGTTGTCTCAGTAGTTGAAGCAAGGGCAGCTCGCTATCGCTGATATTTACCAGAAAAATAATGAACTAAGATGACAGTTAGCAGCGAAGACCCTTGAAGTGTAAGCATCACAAGGCCAGGAAGGAAATGTGAGTTGGCTCAAGACAAAGCTCAGAGATGCACAAGATAAAATCATAAAGTTGCATGAAACATAGATAATGTTGGAAGAAAGTAATACAAATCATTTCAAAGAATGTGAAGAGACCAGGGAGAATGACTGCGCATCTCTTATCAAAACGCAATGGAAACATGACTAATGGAGTTCATTCTTGTATTATCAAACGTGGTGCAGATCTCAATAGTTTTAAATAAGGCTTCGCCTTTAGATAGTTTTGTCATTTTGGTAACAACTGTGACAGTCAGTAGTCACTCACCACCTACACACCCCAACAAATGAGTGCGTGATAGAAATCAAGGCCGTTCCAGTAGATGTCGAAAGTCCGACAGAGCACTTGATCATTTGAATACCCTGTCGAAGGAAGGCATTGACATATCTCTCGCCCCATGACGAGACCTTGTTGATAACCGAATCACCATGGCAAGGACAAGCGGTTATGATGCAAGCGAATACAATTAGTTTTCTATTTCTAGAAATATGTCATGTGGAAGGTCATTTAGATAGAGGGAAGTCAGTTTCCTAAATTCTAGGGACAGTATCTAGAGAGAAGGGCAGTCCAAGCGATGCCCTTGCCTATATATTTTATCTTTTCAATGTAAGTCGCGTTGGTTGGAAAAATAGTGTAGAAAGTGACTATTGAATGTAGTTTGAGATCGATCAAAGTTTAATGCAAATGTCCTGAAGATTTGATGAAAAGATTCTAATTTTAGCAGTTGGATGTATTTTTGTCTTTCTTTCCACACGTACTTCATGTATTCTTTATTCATATATATTTCTGTCTTAATAGGAATGTAATTTCGAACCTGGGATTTGCTGTGCAGTGCCCTCAGATTCACGCCATTTAGACAAACCATCTTTCCTCTAAGTTAAATATGAATTCATCTTCAGTGGTGATCTAAGTTGCTTAACGTGTTTTTCTCCTTGGCACACACAATGATTTTAAACTAAAAATTGTTGCTTACTTAGCCTTTATCCTCTAGAGTTTTGTTACCGAGTCATTTGTTTCTATCGTTTTCTTAAATCAATTCCATAGCCTGTGGTATTACTCTTTTCTCCAATAGAAACAGAACTTGTTATTCAAAGCTGTTAAATCTAGGCGACGACTTAAAGCCATACCCTATACTAAGACAACGTCTCCCGAGAGAGACCTCTCCAGGTCCGAAAGGCTAGTTTTGGGTCTCAAAGTTGGTTTGTAGGTTGCCTCTGTCATTCGTTTTTCAGTTGAATGAATTTTATAGTGAGATAACAAAAGTGAAAATAGTGGGACGAGTCAATGATCGACATCTGGGTATAAATACAATGTGGGAGTGGGAATATCAAGCATGGTCAGGCAAGGTAGATCATTTTCCCTCGATTTAGTCTCTATCAAATGGGTGTTTTACTTTTCATTTTCAGACCTAGATAAACATTAACAAAGTTTTGAAATCCCTGTGGTGTATTGATTCATCACCAATATTACTTAGGATTTGGACACCCATTTTTTACGCCAGTCGTGAAAGGGTAGATGAGCTACCTATACGGTTTTGGCTGCTTGGGTTTCCAACAAAACTTTGGATGCCAAGGGGATTTGAATTCTTGGGGAATTCCTTAGAAAGATACATGGATGTAGATATGTCTTTCACCTCCACTAGAAAAATGTTAGTGGCCCGATTCCTGGTATTTTTGAATATACATAAGGGTTTGGAGGAAGAAATCAAATTATCCTGGGGTGACAGGTCCTTTCTTCAAAAGTTCGACTACGAAGGAATACCCTTCAAATTTTGAGAATGCTGCAAGTATGGACACAATTCCCATGAATGACCTCTACCTATGAGGAGAAAGGTAAGAGACTCTATGGGGTTAATGCAAAAAAAGAGAGATGCAACTCAGATTGGAGAGGTTCTTTGAGCTCCCTAGTTGAATCTTGGTAGAGAGGGGCCTGAAGATAGTAACGATTCACCACACAAAAGAGACATGCTCCTTAGAGACATGATAATTTATTCATGCTATGTCAAAGAAGTGAATTTGGGCCAGGATAATCCATTTCTTTTAGAAGAGGCCACACAAATTCTCCAACAAGGTATCGAATCACATCTAGGTATGTCACCTCGTTTCCCTCCATATTTAAATTATATGTTTCAATATTTATATTTTTTGGGTAAATCCTGGGAAGGCACTTTGAAGAGTATCCCTTCTTTCTCAGATTATTTCCCCAGTTCCCCTTCTCTCCCTTTGTTTCCCCCTCTGCAAAAGATTTCATTAGCTTATTAGCTAGAAATGGGTCACCCTCAAATCCATAGTTCGTCCCATGACCCTTATTTAGTTTCAAAGGAGGGGTTGTTGGTATATCAACTAAGGAATAGACACATTCCATTTCTTGGGGATTTAAGCCATAAACTAGATGAGCTGGGATTGAATCCATTACCATTTCCAAGTGGAAAGGGAAGGGGTAGGAGGTCAAACCTCTCCAAAGAACAAACTAGGGCGTCATTAGATATGGCAGTTGGTCGCCAACTATCCATCACAGGGGCACTTAGAGAAGTGAAAACCCCGACTGGGGTTCTCAAATGAAGGTTTTATCCTTCAATTGTAGGGATGTGGTGAGCCCAACAAAAATCTATCTCTCCACAGGCTGGTGGAGTCAACCGGGCTAGACATGATTTTGCAGCAGGAGACTCTGGGGGATTCAATTATAGTAGTTCCCATTCTGGAGAAATTGTTAAAGGATGATCTTTCTTGGGATTGGATGCAAAGAGTATTTCAAGGGGTTTGGCCACTGGATGGTGCTCCAGATCCATACAATTCATAAATTTCTAGAGGGATGATTTTAGGGGCTAAATTTCGCTCATGGGCTAATTTTCCATGGTTTTTCCAAAAACGAGATTCGCTATTTTAAAAATGATTCGCCCAAATTCTATAGGATAAAATTATTTTACCTTAAAAATCACCAAATTTTTATAAAAACTATATAAAATACTTAGAAATTTGAATATTTTTACAAAAATATCGCCAAACATTTATAGTTGACATATGAAGGATTAGTAAGATTCACCAAGGTTTCTACGTTTTAAAATAAATTTCCATCCTTAAAATCATCCCTGGTTTTGAGTCTGGTATGGGGATAATTGTTTTTATGGAAGATTTGGGTAGATGTTGCACAACCTCAATATATACGGGCCTACCCAAGAACATATCTAGTTTTGGGAAAATTTACTAAGAAAATCCCTCCTGAAAGAAGAAGAAATTATTATAGGGGGTGATATTAACTTCTCCCTAGGATCAACTGAGTCTTGGGGCCAACGAGCACAACTTGATGCTCTATCAAAATACTTTAGACAAAAACTAGGGGAATCGAGGGTGCTAGAAATCACCCCTATAATATTGATCCCTACTTGGTGAAATAAATGAGTGGGGGATGACTACATTTCCAAAAGCCCTGATCACTTTTTTCCCTTTGAACATATGAGGGAATCACCTCTAATATTCTGAAAATGGGTGGACATAGGTGGAAACTCAGATCACCACCCTATTTTTTTAGAGTTAGTAGGAAGACCAAAAAAGTTGTCTATCCCCTTTAAATTCAACTCAACATGGCTAAGGGAGGAGAATTTCCTGAACCTAGTAAAACAAAACTCGATCTGCATTTTCTACGAAGACCAGGAAACAGTTTAGTTTTCTCGAAATTTAAAAAATATAAAAAAGGCCATTGTTGAATGGGATAGAAAGAAGAAACATAATGATGAATATGAGATTCTAACATTGAAGCAGAGCTCCAGGCTACATATGAATCAGAAGGAGGGTTTTTTCCACCCTAGAAGAGAAAGAGGGGTTGTTATCCCTAAAGAAGGAAAAAAGGAAATTGTCGAAAGAAAAGGAAGCTTAGTGGCATCTAAAGAATAGAGCCTTGTCACTAAAGAATGAGGAAAAGAAAAAAAAATCTTTCAAGATTATGCAAAAGGGAGTAAATTGTAAAATACCATTTGGAGTCTAAAGAATAATAGCAGAAGAGTCCATTATTCTTTCGAGGAGTTGGCCAGATTAGGCTCAAGTCATTTTAGAAACTTATTTAAAGTTGATCGAATATCTATTGATGCCATTATTCAGTTGGTGGTCTTTTTTCCTCGATTTGTCGATGAAATAGAGAACATGGAACTTATAGAGGAAGTCTAGGCTCTGATGGATGGTCCATGGACTTCTTTACAAGGCTCTATGATGTTATTGGGCAAGACATCCTCATAGTAGTTGAGCAATCTCAAATCAATGGATACATGCACCCCCACTAAATGTTACTTTTATTTCCCTCATTCCAAAGAAGGATGATCCCCAATCTTTTGAGGATTTTAGGCCCATCTCTCTATGTAACAACATTTATAAGATGGTGTCTAAGATCATTAGTAGAAGACTAAAATGTTTCCTCTCAAAAACAATATCACAAGAACAATTTGGTTTCCTGGAAGGTAGATAGATTCATGAAGCCATTGGAGTGGCTCAAGAGTCTTTGTGCAACATGAAGTCTAGAAAGAAAAAAGGTGTGTTTGTAAATATCGATCTATCCAAAGTCTATGATAGAGTTAGTTGGATGTACATAAGGATGCTTCTAACTTACTTCGGTTTTTAGCTTCCATTTATAAATTGTTTTATGACCTGTATATCAACTGTATCATTTGTAGTCCTCATAAATGGAGCAATGTATATTTTTTTTTCCAGTAGAATGGGGACTTAGGTAGGGGTTCCCTCTATCCCCTTTACTCTTCCTACCGATAGCATAAGGCCTCAACAAGGCTATTGGTGAAGCAAAATCAAGAGGAGAATTCCAAGGTATCTCCATATCCCATACCCTAAGGATCACACATTTGCTTTTTGTGGATGATGTTATGGTTTTTTGTAGTGGAATGAGAGGATATGTAGAGAAATTAAGTCACATATTGGACATTTTTGGTCATGCCACTAGGATGTAGATAAAAATCCAAAAGTACACTATGTCGCCCAACCTTATGGATGAAGAGGAGATTAATCAATATAAGGATCTCTTCCCTTTTTCTCTTATTCCTTTTGATGAGGGCCTAAAGTATTTGGGATTTAAACTCAAGCCAAGCAACTGCAAGGATGAGGATTGGATTTGGATGATAGCCAAACTTGAAAAGAGATTAAAATTGTGGAGCTTCCATTGGCTTTATCGACTAGGGCGACTAGTATTAGTCAAGTTTTTCCTAGAATCCATTCCTGTATATTGGATATCTTTAGCCTGGATTTCGAAAGGAATGTTGCTAGAAGGAAAATCCCCCTATAAATATACTAGGGTTTAATATATAGAGAGAGAAAATGACCATCTAAAAGTCAGTCTAGTTTCTACTCTACCCCAAACATACCAAAATAAATGAACAAAAAGCAGTAAAAGAGAGGATCGGTAACTGTACCTTTTATCCCACATCTGGTGATGATCTCCTCAAGCTCTGTAGTTCTAAAGACTGCAAGTCTCCTCCCAATGACCTACATGCAAGACTAGGCAAATAAGGGCTACAAGAATGTTATTTCTATTCATAAATTAGGCTTAGATATCAAATGTTATGTATAAATTAAAGAGAAAGACACAAAACATCATCATTTGGGACATGGAAAAGATATTCTTTTATTCATTAAACAAAGACTGAAACTTACAATCCTTGTTGGCTAGCGTTCCACAAACCTGGTGAAAGATCCTATTTACAATGCTCCAAGTGCACCTTCAATAGGCCTCTTATCTCAATATACTAATCACCTCATGGAAAGGGAATGTATTGAATAGAAGAAAAGAGGTTGAAGAGGGAATGCTAAGGCAATAACTCACAAAAGGTAGCAAATTCTTGGGAAAGGAAGGGAAGTGAAATTGGGCAGAGTTTCATTGTTCTTATACTTAGTTTTGAAATGAGACCCCAACACCTCCTTTTATATGAAAAAATAATGGTTATTTAGTTGGGGGACAGGATATAGTAGGTGAATTGGTTGGGAAACCTCCAATAGCCCGTGAATTTTACAGAATTCCTTACAAATTTTAAATTTTACAACTTTTGGAGGTATATGTGGGTTGTGTATTGTGTAGGAAGTGTATGTACATGGGTTTTCTAGCATGAAATAAGCGTATGTATGGGGGTTGTAGTGGTTTAGGGCATGTACATGCTATAAAAATTGGTTTTTTAAGTAGATCTTCTCAACGGTGATTCAAAAAATTATGAAAGTAAGAGGGCCAATGCCATGTATGCATGACTAGGTCATTTTAGGGCTATATGTATGAGTTTAGAATAGAAACTGATGGTCAAAATACATTACAACATATTCACCAATGCACAAAAATAGAGTGAGCCTGGGACCAGAGTTCGAGAGGTTCCATCTGCAAAACAACAATTGTCTCTCTGAGGTGGGTATACCCATGCTCGGGATGAACTGAATCATGGATGCCAATCAAATACATTGCAGATCCATGTCATATAGCTATATAAAGTGTAGTTGTGAGTAATACAAAACAGATCTACAACTCAAAATCATTCGAAGATATACAAGTATAGTATGCATCTTCAAGAAGCTAGTGATCCATGTAGCTAGAGATGAAGTCTTCATAGCTCAAGAAACAACTTCAAGATATTCAAAACTCAGGCAGGAGTACAATCAGAGTGTATAACTCAGGACCCTGAGGTCTTCGAAAATCCATCGAGAAAATACTGAAGGATCTCAATGATCAATAAAAGAACTTCGTCGATTTCAAATCTAGACTTGACCGGACTCTTGGGATGGTTGACTCATGAAATTAAAGAGACAAACTACAGAAAGGCCAACTCCATTTGGGTAAAAATTCCCTTGGACAAAAGAATGAAAGATGATCAGACTCAGGAAACATGACATTGACATAAGTTCATGATGTAATTGACACCGCAAACTCTCCATATGTTTGGAATAGTAACCAAATGAAGGAGGACACAAATCTACGTAGCGAGAAAAACTTCCTAAGGTCATACTAGATCCCAATGCTTGACGAACAAACAGAAGGATGTGCTTTGTGCAAGGGCGACTATCTTTGTTGCCGAAAAAATAATAAATATTTCTCGTCCCCTCTTTTTGGAATATTTTATTTTTTTGTCTTTTTCAAATTTTAAAGAGCTTGAAAAAGAATAAAAGAATGCTACGTTACAAAGGAGTAATGCGTTTCATGAGAAAGAAAACTAGTTCCAAGCACATGGAACATATTAATGCTTAGGGAAAGGAGACATGTGAAGGATAAGGACAGTCGGGAAAAATTCCTCCATGGGTCAAGGTGTCAGGTCACAGAGGCAAGAAGTGTTGCAAGGCTTGCATATAAGGAATGCTTCAAATGTTCAATTAAGAGAAACATGTAGCTGACATTGTGCCAAAGACTCAAAGATGATACCCACAATGAAATTAAGCATGACACAGTGAGACCCATTCTATGTAATTTTTACGAGCCTAGAGAAGGTAAGCTCAGTAGTTTTTTCACATTTAGAGAGTTTGAAGAAACACAAAAGAAGAGTACAAGGAATACCTTTTTCAGATTTAGTCTAGTCAGTTCAAAAAAAGGTTAAACTTGCACCAAAAAGAAGTCTATTCTAAACCATTTTAATGAGTGTGACAAAGACAATATCACTCGAAAATCTTTTCAATTTTAAGGAGTCTGAAAAGAGATTAACTATGGACTCACAAACTTTTTTCTAAGTTTAGTCTCCTTACCCCGAAAAAGTATAAAAGTAATTGAGGAGAACTCTCCCGACGAGATGAATCACCTGAGGTGTACCTTTTTCTGCTATAATCTACTGGTTGGAAAAAGAGTTAAACCCATGCCAGTATATGTTCTTTTGTACCAATTTAATGAATGTGAAGGAACAAGGTCACTCGATGATATTTTCAATTTTAGGGAGTCTAAAAAGAGCTTAACTATGGACTCTGGGGGTGTTCCTTTTTCATAAGTAATCTCCAACAGAAAAAGGTGATAAACCAAAACCAAGGAGAATGTTCCTTTTTTCGAATATTTAGTCCCTCAGACTCGAAAAAGGGTTAAACTTGTGCTTGAGAATACTCTTCTAGTGAACGAGAGTTCCTAGAGCATACCTTTATTCATAAAATTAGCCATCCGGATTGAAAAATGAATAAACTACTGCTGGACAGATGTGCCTTAAAATTTTAGTTTGGTGAGCATGAAGGTCAACAAGATCACTCGACAATCTTTTCATTTTTAGAGAGTTTGAAAAGGGCTTAAAGAAGACTCAAGGGGGATACGTTTTCAAGTAATCCAAACGAGATCTAAAAGAATAAATATGGTCTCGTTGGATGTTTCTTTCAAATTTCAAAGAGAGCTTGAAATACAACAAAGCATGCTTATTAGGGAGTCCCAAGGGTAAGGCCTAGGATGATGATTAGCAAGAATAATGAGGCTTTGATATGTAATCATGACGGGACTAATCGAGGACTCCTGAGACTATAGTCAAAACTGACATCATGGACACAAAAATGAAGCAATGGATCTACCTAGGGCATCCATGTAGAGGTAGAATGTACCACCTAATTACGACACGTATAAAGCAACATAGAAGGTTTTGTGTCGCACTTCAGTGGGGTTGATCCTAAGGCCAAATGAACCAGGAAACAAATAATGAAAAAATGAAAGTAGGGAAAAACCTAACCTATATGCCAGTTTCGAGGTTAATACATGTCAGAACAGATCGAAACATTGAACAAATGTCAAAGAAAAATGTCTCCAAGATCCTGCATATAAGGCCAATAACACTCATCCAGAAGTTAATAGATCCAAAATAGATACAAACTTTAGAAAATAAAAGGTGATATTGAATACAAAACTCGAAAACAACAAACTTATATTGTACAATATGTATAAGGTACTGCACAATCTTATGGCTCATGCATGGTAGTAGTTTAGGTAGAGCCCACTGCTAGGCTCTGACCAAGAGTCTCTTCGATAGTCAACCTGGAAAGTCTCCCAAAAGGGAAGAAAACACAAACCACGGTGTAATTCTTCCCACAGTATAGAAACCATAGTCATGGATTTAAGCATAGCCTCATCCGAAGGAAATTTAAAATCCGATAAATCACGCAAATGAGGAGGGTCTATAGTCCCAAATGGTGAAGACTAGACTTCATATGACGATGAAGGTTCTGGCCAGGATTGACAGAGTATTTCAAAAAATGATCACAAGAACGAGGGATTGAGGATCTACAAACAGTGAGATCAAACTCAGAAGGAGACTAGAGATCACTTGGACCAAGAGGGGGAAGCAAGGGATCCCATGCCCCCATTGGATAAACCAACAGATCAATTGCTAAGACCAAGTCTCAAGAAGGAAAACATGAGTGAACAAGTTCCTGCTAAGGAGAAATTTAACACCGAGGATAAGATGCCACATAATTTACCTATGGCAAGGTAGAGTCTACCCGAATACTAGGAACATATAAAGGGGTAGCCTGAACTAACATCGAATTAGGATGGTGATTATCATATGCCAGCTGGTCGATAGTGAAAATTATTCCATTGTGATGGAAATGCATCACTCGGAAGAATGTAGACACCACAACGTTCATAGAATATACATAATCATGCCCAAGAAAAATATTTAAATCTAATGGGCCTTGCACCACTACAACATCAACAAGGAAAGTCTTCCCACCTAGCGAGATAGGAAACCAAGGAAGGATCCCCAAATATTCACTAGGACATCTGTCAAAATCCAACAGCTTATGCGAAGCAATCACAATATCGGGAGAACCCAAATCTTGCGAAGCCAAGGAGGATAAAATACTTGTGGAAGCTCCTTCATCTACAATATATTGGTAAATTCTATTTGAATTATCTTGAACCCTTATTTGAAAGGGTGCAGAAGAAGGAAGACCAGGCTCAACAAGGTCATTCCAATCAAAGGAAGTCATCCAAGGACATGGAGGGGGTGTGCTCGAAGCGAGAAGAATTCCCCCTTGTTCTGAAAGTACTGAACTGGAAATGCTAAAAACATAGTTGATAGACATATCACTCCCCAAGAGAAGAGTGGGATCAGCCAAAGATTGCATTGACATGATCAATTTTGTAGAATTGACACTCTCCAAGAGAAGAGTGGGATCATATGAAGATTGCATCAGGACGACCACTTCCTCAACCACTAGCTGAATAGGCTATGAGACATCATGGTTTGAAGGTTCATAACCGCCCCAAAAAGGAGTGGGATCGATCGAAGATTGCACCGACAAAACCACTTTCTCAACCACTAGATGAATAGGCTGTGAGGAAACCTCAAAAGAATCAGAATCAGAAGAGCTTGCAGACATGGACCACAATCTTCGTACCTCTGGAAGGCCAGGGCATAAATGAGTAAGGTGATCTCCCTTGCAAATATTGCAAGGGAACTTAGGCTTAAATCCTATCCATCTAGGTTTCTCAACATAATCAATGCCCCCAACATGAATAATAGTGGCTAGTTGCAGATCTCCAACATGACTTGCAGAGATTGGTGATGGGTCAATAACATGACTCTCATAGGCTACAAGCCTATTGCCAATATTACTAGCAGTGACTGAAATTTTCCCCCCAACATGACTTGTAGAGGTTGGGTACTTTCCCCCGGCATGACTTGCAAAGGCTGGGTTTTGATCTTCAACATGAATTGCAGAGGTTGGTGATTTCTTCTTCCTATTCTTCCTCTTTCTATTCCATTTAGACTTTTGGTTACTAGTAGTTAGACTTTCACTGGAGAAGGAAGAAGGAGGAGGAGAAGACTTTGTTGATGAAGGAACATCAATGACATAAGGTTCTTAACTGATAAGCATCAAGAGAATTCGGGACATTTGGAATGGTACCCAACCAAACCAGTAGTCCCACATTCAACCTAGGAATGCACAAAGTGTCCATCAAAGGGACACCAATGTTTCCAAAGAAAGGAAAAACACAAGAATCCCCTTGCGAAGGGGTTTCTTGGTTGGTATCATCAGAAAATTTAGCCATGAAGATCTTATGCATAGGTTCTCCCTTTGTGGGATAGTTCAAGTCCATAAAAGTCTCACACAATGACTTTGGTGAACCAGTGGTATAAAAGCAACGCCTATAAAGAGGAAGATCCATGTTTCTAAGTGGAAGACCAAAAATTCCTCACGATCGACGGAGTGGGTGGTATACCACCTTAGGTAATAGACCCAAAGAAATGATTGATTAAATCACTATGGAAAACTAGGGAGCACACACAAGAAGTTCCTAAAGACAAATATAGCAATAAACTAACTAGTGGGAAGGATAGTTACGCCAATCGACACTAGAGGAACTAATTGGTGCAAGTGAAAGTTGAACATGGAAGAACCGTCTGGGTATACTCTATGAAGCGCGATCCAACGTCTTCCCTAGGTACCGCAATATACCCCCATAGTCACCTGTGTAAGTCCGTAAAATATGGGAAACTAGGTTTCCAGCTCATAGTTAGTTACCAGGCGGGTAAAGTTGACAGTCAGAAATATCATAATGAGAAGGATAACAATTTCGAAGCCCTTCAAGGGTATTGAAAGAAATTGGTCTGGAACACAACTGAGGATATTTAACGGATCCGAGGTCCATGAATATCTATAGGAAAATGCGATCGATATTGTTCTGGAGAAATACCCTCAATATACAATCCCCACTAGGTTTAGTCCAACTTTGGAGGGGTTATCTCCTCTTCCTTTCCTCACACAACCTCATGTTTATCCCTTATGTTGGAGGGGGGTTCTAGCTAACTCTTACAACACTGGAATTAAATCACTCCGTATATCAGACTGTAATGTTTGTTTTAAAGTGGCCTTGAAGAGTTTTCTCTTCACACCTAATTCAAGGCCCTAAAACCCTAAACTAGTCGGTGAACTTTACAAACATAAATTCTAATGTATTTTAGATTAAGCATTAATTTTAAGGCTTGATTTATGCCAAGGATATGATAGTGAAACTGATGGTGTTATGAAGAGACAAATAAGGAAGAGAACTTTAAATAATTTGAAAGAAAAATATACTTCAAAATTAAATCAACGCTTGTAAACAACTCTTTGTAAATTCAACTTTTCTAATTGATATTTAAAGATATTGTAAATGAAGAAATCCTAAAACTTTCTTTCGTTTGACTACAAACTACTTATGTTTCAGGAAATCGAAAAGAAATTTGAAATGAAGACTCTTTTTTTCTTTTGCAAATAACAACCTTGACTACTTTACCAAACTAAATGCAAGAAAATAACAT
>WSFP011470173.1:0-17834 GCA_009831015.1 Picea engelmannii | reverse complement strand
CATACTATTTATTTGTGTTTTGACATCATTCTCGTTACATTGTAGAATAGAGACAACCAGCCTAAAAAGAAAACAAAGAGCTTTATCCTCCTTTATTTTCCTCCTTCATGACAGTACCAGTTGCAAGGCAGCCTAACATCGAGCCCAGTCTCTCGGATCAATCCAACATTGCTCTAAATTTATTTAACACTATTTTACAAACAACAAATAAGCAGGTTGACTTAGAACATTCACGGGCAACAATTGAGAAAGATATAAGTATCCAGGAAAACTGGGAATTTCGACAGAGACAGTTGAGAAACCGACAATAGCCTTCACCTTTTTATTAGTCTTTTTTTCTATTCTTATCTCCCTCTGTTTTTTAGATGCATTGACAGTATACTTTAAAGCCTAAAAATATAAACTCAGGAACAATAGTCTCAAGGTTAGATATTGCAATTTTTATGTAAACCTAGAAAAGAAAACCATGTTCAATTAAATATATCATATTATACCTTCCTTGATTTGAGAATCTCTTTCCTTCTTTTCTCATTTTTTTCTCCTTTGTTTCCTTCACTAGAGATTTCCATTCCCTCTCATGAATTATTGAATGACTCTCATAACTAGTTTTTTTTTTTAGGTTTACACTAGAGCTTTCCATTCCCTCTCAGGAATTATTATTGAATCACTCTCATAACTAGCTTTTTTTTTTAGGTTTACACTAGAGATTTCCATTCCATCTCAGGAATTATTGGATGACTCTCATAACTAGGATTTTTTTTAGGTTTACCCTAGAGTTTTCCATTCCCTCTCGGGAATATTTGAATGGCTCTCAGAACTAGGTTTTTTTTAGGTTTAACCTATATGTATGAGTGTTTTTTCTTGGTTTAGCCTATATGTATTCCTCACATTTTCATATATTTACATCCGAGAGAGGTTACTTTTATCACCAAAGGGATTAACCATACTCTATAAGTTTCTTATTCAAATGAAAAAATTGTTTGAATGAATGGCCTAAAAATATCTAATTCATTCTCATAGAGTGACTTCATCCTACCAAATCAAAAATAAATTATCATTAATATAAAATAAAATTAAAATATACTATAATGTGATATCACATTATAGGAAATAAAGACATTAATAATTACCATGAACTTTTTTTTTGCTTGAACAAGATAAAGTTATTGTCCACATAAGCTCAATTGACACACTTTCAATGCCAGTAACATGTGTTGCTCCAGGAAAGCATTCAAATGAAATACTAGTGGGAACATTGGCACTAGCTCTACCCACATGTGCGAGGTCTCATGTGCCCTACCAGAAGTAGGGGGAGGATAATAGACAAAATAAGTAGTTCTGGGAACATTGGCACTAGCTCTACCAACATGTGCGAGGTGGCATGTGTCTACCAACATGTGCGAGGTGGCATGTGCCCTACTAGAAATAGGGAGAGGATAATAGACAAAATGAGGAGTTCTAAGATATTAAAGAGATCTAAGATTTTGCAGCCTCTAAGTGCACATATGCCTTCCCATGCTCACCTTGTCACATCATTCAAATAAATGTTAATTACACTAATAAAAAACAATATAATAATAAAAGAAGTAATATGAGAAATAAAATTTAAAACATATTAAAAAAAATTATATATTCATCTTTCTTCAAAAAAAACCTATAAATAAAACACTAAAAAATAATTTATATAAATCAATTAAAACATATTTATGCTAATTAATTCAATTATAGTAATAATAATTTAAGCAATGCAAATGTGAAATTGAAAACACAAATACTCAATGGAATCAACCACCCACCATTGAAACCTCACTATGCCTCTCATTGAGCAGAAAAAAGGAAATAGTTGTTACAAAAATGACCTTGTGTTATTAAACATACCGATTTACAAAAACAAAATTCATGTAAATCAATTTGTCAATAATAGTAGTGAGGAAGTTGGAGAAATCTCAAAACAATGGGAAAGGAAGAAGGGAGTAGAAGAGAAAGATAAGTAGTGGTTACATGAAACAACAAAAATAATTGTTTCATTTTATATGGGTAATCCTTATCTAGATTGCAGTTGCAGATTCAATCCATCCAAGACATGGAGCAGATTCAATAGTTGACTTTTCTCCATGTCTTTTGTTGGATGAATGGAATCTGCAATAGAGTTAAGTAAGGGGTTTTATGCTTAGGGTTAAGGTTTAGGGTTAAGATTAAAAGATTTAGGTTTAGGTTTACAATTAAGATTAAAAGATCATTAAGATTAAAAGATCATTAAGATTTAGGTTTAGGTTTACAATTAAGATTAAAAGATCATTAATTGTGTCCATTGCCAATAGGTGTAGTAGCACAAAAATATTTTTTTTTTTTTATGTGTGACATGATAAGACTTTACCCATTAATAATATGATAACCCCACAAAAAAATAGTAATTTACAAGCACACATGATTGTAAAAACAATTTAAAAATAGTGATTTACAAACACACATGATTGTAAAAACAATTTTCTTAGACAGCTTAGGATAAACAAAACAAAAACTGACTGGTTTTTCGCCTCTTTTTTGATTGTTTTGTTGTTTTTCCCAAATCCAATAAAATTTTCCATTAGATGCAAAACTGCTATTTCTGCAATTGCAAACTGCATTCCTAAATTAATTTAAAGACTGTAAATCTACCCAAATGCTCAAAATTAAGATTTGAACAACAAAAATTGTCATTTGAAACATTCTTCATCCACCAAATTCCAACAAATATGGAAAAATCTTAATACAACACCACCTTCTTAAACCTCCAAAGTTTTTCACACACTAGATACAAACTAGTAAAACAATTTTCCACTCACTATATGGAGAGAGAGCACACTGCGTGCTACATGCACATGCCCTGAAACAAATATATAATGGTAACTCGGTACAATTCACATTCATTCATTTGTTCATGCACATGCCCAAATATTCACCATAATATTACTTATTGAAAACCACAACCTACACCTCCAAACCCTTTCAAAATTTGAAAAAAAACTGAATATTACTTATTAAAAGCCACAAACTGCACCTCCAAACCCTTTCAAAATTTGAAAAAAAACTGAATATTACTTATTAAAAACCACAATCTACACCTCCAAACCCTTTCAAAATTTGAAAAAAACTGAATATTACTTATTAAAAACCACAACCTGCACCTCCAAACCCTTTCAAAACTTGAAAAAAATTGAATAATCTTATACGTTGCAGGCCTTCGTCATCATATTCTTAAATTCCTCAAAATCCACGAGCCCGTCGGAATTCTTATCCACATTACAGATCATCTGTTCAACATCATCCCCATCGGCTAATCCCAGCCTGGTGAGCACGCTCTTCAACTCTGCCGCGGAGATAAAACCGTCCCCGTCTTCGTCGAACACCTTGAACGCCTCCTTCAACTCCTCTTCCTGCTCTTCCCCGGTCACGCCCTCCGTCCCCGGGGTTTCGTAGCCGGAGAGCTGGTCTACCACCGACTGGTGTAGGGCAGCAAACCCGTCGAATTCCAGCCCGTCGGCCCCGTCCGCGAAGAAGCCGCGAACCATCGCTTCCAGATCGGGCAGCGGGATGGACAAGCCGAGCCTCTCCAGGGCATGGCCGAGCTCGTCGACAGAGATCTGCCCGTTGCCGTTACTGTCGAATGCGTCGAAGATTCTCCTCAGCCTCACGCTGTTCAGGCTCCGATTCCGCAGCCTGAATGACCGAGAGGGCGGGATATTCTGCCCATCCGGCGACCCGTATGCGGCCGATGGGGCCATCTTCTATTGATCAGATGGGTGTGAAAGGGACGGAACCTCCAGGGACCTGTAAGGTGCCAACTGCCGATAAGATATATACCCACAAACAGAAGGAAATGGGATCCAAACGCACAAATGTCTCTTCTGTAAGCCTAAAAAAGAGAGCTCGATGACCAAAACTAATGACGTTCAGTGGCTTGCTACAAACGACCCGGTTAGGTTTTTGTAATCAATGAACAGTTTTTATGTTTAATTACGGACCCTTCACAGAGAAATTTTTAGGCTTAAACACGGACCGGTAATCGGTATTTGTGGCGAAGAAGTTTCTACTTACAGATTAATAGCCAGCAGTTTAGACTTGGTCCTCTATATATATATGCTTTTGGTTTTTGATGTGAGGATTTTATGCTTTTGGTTTTTGATGTGAGGATTTTGGTTTTTTATTAGGGTTTGTTATGACGTCATATGATGGTTCTCAATATGCGCTTGGCCCGTGCTTGGAAGGGTCCAAACCGCGTAGGCATATTTCGTGGAAGGTCGCTTGGATCGATACGTCGCATAGAGATACAACGACGTAGGATAAAGATTATTCAAAATGGTGTTGTGGTGAAGTTTCATGCATTAAATTTAGGAGTTAGATATGGTTTTATGGTTCAAGCTTTTAAAGGTATAGTTTTTATATGTTTGAGGCATCTGGAAGATCTATGAATTGATAGCACCTTGAAAATTCTTAAATTATCTAGAAGTATGTATGTTTTTTAAAGATATTTTTGTTTTGCTAGATTTTGTTGAATGATGTTGTTTTGTGAGGTTGTTGAATATGGATGTATTGCATCAAGATGGAGTGAGTTTGTGTTATGTTTGGTGTTCAAGATCAATGAAATGTAATGAAAATGGAAAATGGATAAAGGTCTTTTGCCTTTGTAAATTAAAATTTCATTCTAAGATTTATTATTTTATATTTTTAAGAGATTAGTCCACATAGGATTCTAGCTTGATATATACCTTATGATGCATAGTATATAAAATGGAGGATAGGCGGATCTAGGCTCTTGTAGAAATCACCTACATAATACCCCATACAAACCCAACCCCAAATTAAAACAACTCTAACACTATGTCAAGTTCATGGGGAAAGACAAAGATTTATTTGGTAAGGTTGACAAAGATAGGGTTCAGTTGGGTCAAAGGATGACGCATGGTGAGGTTAGAAAATGTCAATGGGATAACTCACTTCATCAAAATTTTCTACGTACTTGGTCTTGAATTTAAGTACACTTGATTAACTTCTTGAGTTCAAGATCTAGGAGTTGGGGGGGGGGTCTAGGTTTTCTATTTTTTGCACTTGCACAACTTATTCCCTAATGTTTTGTCTTGATTTTAATCCCTTGGAATGATATGAACTAAATCTTAAATAAGATTAGATGTTTTTCATATATTTTATTTTTTTATGCTTTAATACACCATGAAGTAGATATACCATGTTGATTGTGAATATTTGTAAACATGTATATTTCATTGTTAATAAAAGAACCAAGATTGATTGAGCATGAGTGCCTAAAGAGGCTATGATACCACAAGAGGGGGAATGTAAGGGGGTCTAATGGAATATATATATATATATATATATATATATATATATATATATATGCTTATCCACTTTGTCATTACATTCATCTTCACTTTTATAATTATTAATGTTGATATTGAACCTAAACTATAGTTTAATGAGAAACAAGAGAAGTGGATATAACCAATTCCCATATCTAAGCAACCACCTCCTACATACTAGCAACTTGTTCCCCCTAGGATCTTGGAAGAGTTAGATTAGGAATTTTCTTGATATCTTTCATTCATGAAAAAAGGGGAAAATTGAATATGAGAGAGCTAGTTTTTAGAGTGGTACAGAGGTGACGAAAGGAGAGTTTTACCTGAAAAAATATACCATACCAAGAAACTAGGTAGACATGAAAAGAAACCATTAGAACCTTGACAAGGGCCAAGAACTAAGAAAATTTTTGCTAGAGTTAATAGACAATAGATTGGACATTTCTATGCCCACACTAAAGAGCACTAGAGGGAGGGACTTCTAGCATACTATTTAGTAGAGAAGGAAGAATTATTCTTATATTGTGTGGGGTAGGTATTATGGGTACCAAATAACTGTTATGTTTAAAAGAAATCAATAGTGGGATACTTGGTTATATTTTTCTTCTTGCTCTTGAGATGAAGAGTCTCCTTTGAGAATTATTCATTATTATTCTTTTCCTCGGTGGTATCATAGCCTATCTAGGGGGTGGCATCTATAATAGACTGTCTCTGATTAGGTGTAAATCACTATGTCTGAGTCAGTTGCTTGGCATTCAACTTTTGGAAAATATAAGTACCTTCTTCATTGCTTTGGAATTTCATATTAGGTGTTTTGAGTTATAAAATTTTTTTCTGAATAATTGCATTTGAGGTTTTGTAGGCCTTAAAATTGTTGTTTACATATTAACTGTGAAAAGGTTGGAACTATTCTTTGTATTCGATGCACAAATAATTATGTATGGCTTTGTATATTTATGATCATTGTTCAGTAAAAGAAAAAGGTATGAATGTTACTATTTTACAACCTCGGGCTACTATTCTAAGTTCATTATGCAAGTAGTATGACTTTTGACCGTTGAATTTTGCAGACTATTATCTCATTTCCCATACTTTTAAACAATTCATACCATGTCAAACCTAGCAGCAAGAACATTGTTTCTTAAAGGTTTAAATTAGGACAAGAACAATTTTACAAGTATAAACTACTTCACATATTTCTATGAATTGTGGCTTGCCCAGTGAAAATTCCATGAACCTAATTTGCAACAATCAAAAGGATCCACAAACTTCCTCACGTGATGGTAAGTTTCAGTGGAATTATTGATAGAGTAGTTTTGTTCTAGTTTAGACTAATTTATCCCATTTGGTTTAGGAATCTATATTTGATATCATTCATCTTTGATTTGTTCATTTGTTGAGGTTGAATCCTTGGATTAATTGTCAATATGGAAATTGCTAAATCTAATTTGCTCATGAAATATTTGAGGTTAATTTTCCAAATCTGATTTAAAATTTACCGGTAGAAATGTGAAGAAGAATAGAAACGAGAGAATCTTCTTTCATATAAAACCATAAACAAAACTTGGGTATGAGAATTACCAATATGAACTATTAAAACAAAAACATATTTCAAAGATTTCTTATCTATTAATGAGGTTGAATGTTGGTTTGAAAAAGATAATCAATCTCTATTGTATGTTGTAAAGCTTGTTAACAAAGAAAAATTAGATTCATTTACATTTATGTGCACAAAAGAGCACTATAGATCCAATGTTCAAGTTAGAATTTTTATGAGATCCATTCATCTATCATTGTGTGCATAAACAAATACTCATAGATTGGATGTCTATGGATAACATATGTTCATTGATTATTGGGAAAAGGGAAGAAGTCTAATTGGTGTAGTGCATATGATTGGAGATTTAGATTTAGATTTGGTTTTGAAAAAAACTCTAATTCGTTGTTGTATATGCTTGCAAGTTCATAGTTTTTTTTTTAAGAACTCTTATTGTTAATAAGGAGCTTGCTCTTGTAGCAGTTAAACAATTTCTATTGTTGATAGACATTTTGAATGCTTGTAGCATAAGCACAATTGACATAAATTGAAACTGTCCATGTTGCACTTACTTAATTAAACTTAAAAGGTTGGTAATAAAGCTTTCTATAGAATCAAGTGGTCATTTTTGAAGTACTTTGCTCATTTTCTTACTACTAAAAGAAATTGCAAGAATCGTTGTGTCTTTATGGAATGTTAAGAATATCTTGCATGAGAGTAATGTTCTTGTGTAAGAAACTTTGGAAAATGAAATCTTGATGTGATTGCATATGGTAAAAGAGTGGTAAGCTCATAGTTGATAAAAATTCAATGCTCGGAATGAACTTGTGTTATCCATATGCAATACATATTGTTGTTGTCAATGAAAAGATAAAACAACATGGATTATGTTCATGCTGGGAAGCAAGACATGAGTTGAAATAGATAATAGATGAAGTGAGTTTTAAAACAGGTCGTTGAAGACTCTCCTTGGAACCTAGTATATAGAATACTAAATAGTTGTCACTATTCAAACAAAAAACAAAATGAAATGCGCAATGGCCTCACATATTTGTGATTGCTAACATGGCCATAATTTTCAAAATTAGACGTCATGCCTTCCATACGTAAGAGGAATTGAAAGGAACATGGATGAAGTATATACATTATAGCACAAAGGTTTGGAAATATGCACAAAGTTACAAGATATAATAGAAAATTAGATGTACTAGAAAGTTTAAAATGAGAAAGTAGAAATTAGGAGCCCAGTGTCACAAACTTCAAACAAAATACAAGAATGTTAGTAGAAATATTTATCTTTGATTATGTTCATATTTACAGCTAGGTCATTCATTATGAACATGCATTTAATCTTTGTTTATTCTTTAACTACGAACTAACCCTATTTTAATGTTTTAGTTATGAGGTATGGTATCCCTAGTGTTAACACCTACTTTGTCCTACATTGTTTTGTTCCTTATTCATTCCTACTTGTTACTTCAAAGTTAGTATAAGTTATAGATCTTTAGAATTATTTTTTTAAAGGTTTGATAGCTTATCTTAAAAGGGATTAAAATAGTGTTAGTTTTGCGAGAAAGAGACAAAAGGAATCCTACACATGTTTAAATGATTACTTGGTGACATATCTTGGGTTCAAATCCTTTAATTTGAGCCATAAGTCACGTCAACATCCATTCTTCATGATTATATAACTTGTAGGTTCCCTTTTCAAAGTCTATTCATCCCAAGAAAGCAAAAGGGACAAATCTGGTCGAGCACTACAGGAACTTCCACATGTCATTGGTCGTGATTGTTTCAAGTACCATGGAGAATCGTGGAGGTTGTGGATTGTGCTGTAGATCTCATGTGTATGCGAAAAAATTAACAAGTACCATGTGTTAGCTATAACATGTGAATATGGGTGGTATTTTCTACACGTTAGTTGTATAGAGGGTTACATGAATATGGTTTTTCAAATAACATATTTTCAAACTGGCGCATTGTTCGTTACCTATAGCAGTTGGTTGGTTTGAATTGGCACTCACACAAAAGACAAATCCTTGATTATCCTCATCACACAACAGATAGATCCCTGCTTTAGAGCCAATATTTTAGTCTTTTGGTCGCAGATGCACTTATGGGCAAGGGTGGGCACCTAAACAGGAAATAACCTGAAGGGCCTGAAGTCATGGAGGCTTACGAAGATACCAAAATCATTTTCGATTGAGCAGGGTGGTATATTTTATGCACTAAGCTAGATGGTCATCATTATGCTACAACCAAGGTGTTTGTTGAGAGTTTCAATGGACAATGGGCCCAAGTTGGAAACTTGGCCATGCAATTTACTGAAGAATCTATAGCTGCTGCTTGCAACCTCCCCACTGATGGAAATAAATGGTTTACGAATAAATTTATCAAAGGAGGAGATGTTAATCAGTTTTGAAATCCTGAACACAGAGACCCTAATTGGGCCAAGGGTATCCCCAAGGATTGGATTGTTGATGAGTGGATGGAATCATTATATATTCCACCTTTGATTTATGCTTCAACTGGTTGGAATTAAGAGAATGAATTTACCTTATTACTTCTTGAGATACCTCAACAAGATGGCTATGAGGGTTCAAGCAAACCCCAATACCCCTCCTCACAAAATGTTTCATCAAGGGTTGATTAAATTTCTTGTTAAGGCTGAATTAGGGAAATTGTAGAAGACTTGGAATCGGTTTTTGATCCAGTCAAGGTTCGAGAGGGAATAATATCCTCCTAATTCAAAAACTCATGCAACTATTGTTGAATCTGATCTAGAAACTCCAACTAGCACCAGTCAATCATCCACTGCGAAGAGAAGTAAACGAGCATATTGTTTAAAGGATTCAATCGAACCTACAAAAGCTACAGTCAGCCATAAGGAAAAGATGAGGTCCTCTCACATATTAGGTGGAGGTAAGAAACCTTTCCCTTTTGCAAAAAAAACTTACTCAAAAGGTCTAAGAGGTTAGCAAAATCTAGGGTTTTTGTAGAAGATCAACAAATTAAAAAAACAACAACAAAAATTGAAGACCTGTACATCTTGAAGAACCTATTCCAGAGGTCACTCCTCACATATCAAGTTCCTATGAATATGATACCTCCAGGTACAAAATTTTGGTGAGGAAATGAAGCACAAGGCCTCGAAACAAGTTCAGGATGAAGGCTAAAGCGACATATAACCCTGCTCTCACAGTGAAGACCATCATTATTGATGATAAGCCTGTAAAACCTACAGAGAAGATACCTACTAAGAATAAAATCCCTATAGTTAAGATTGAGAAGAGAAATTCTGAAAAAGGAAGCTCAAACATGGATAAAAAGACTCCTACAAGCACAAATAGAGCCTCTGCCAGAAAATAGGGTAAGAGGAATGCGAAGGGCTCAAATCCTAGGATCAGATCTAAATATGATAATCTTTCCAAAATGTGAACTAGATCTTAGTCTAAGAAAACCAGAATTCATAGCCTGGATTTATTAGCTGAAGTAGCTTCATCTATGCTTCCTGGAAATTCGACAGTTTAAGAACCCTAAAAAACTGTGATAGAGAATGGATTTTGAGATAAGCCTTTTTGTTTCTCATTTATAAAGGTATCACATTTATTTTTGTGATGGTCAGCTGAAACCTGGGACAAGAAAGGATTTAATAAGCAGGCAAATTCATTTTTGATAAGTCGCTACAGGAAGTTCCTACAATCGCATTCATAGTGAAAACAAAGGCACTACCGAAACACCTTTAGCATCCTATTTTGATACAAATACCGCCTAGTTTCCTATTTTTGCAAACAAAGGAAGGCTATAAACTATGTTGGCATCTAATGGATCAGTTTGTAAGGATATGCACCATTTGTGGATCTAAAAACTATATCGGGATGCAGATATTAATAAAGATCAATCACTTGTTGATGAGTTGTCAAAGGTTAGGATCAAATGGAGCATCAAAGATTGAATATATCTAGGATGGATAAAGAGAATGTTGTAGTGCTATCATCCGAATGGAGTAAAGATCAAGCTAAGAATATTTTATGCTAGGTTGTTTCCTTGATCACATGATATTTTTGTAAAACTGTTATTATTTTGTATATCAACAATCAAAGGTAGAAATTCATTTTGAGTTGTCCCTGATAGTTAGGATCAACCTTAAGTACATGTAACTGATTCAAAACACTAAATATGAAATGATGTATAAGAATAAAGGGTTGGATCCCTATTTTCCTAAAAGGCTTTATCTTATACAATTGTTTGGATCGACCTTATCTGTGTAAAGATTTCAATGGTTAATAAAGTCATTAGTTGGCGTGTATCATTCTCTTTTGTTTTTCATTTTTAATTCTCCATATTGAATACAATATTACTGTTATATGATTATATGGTTGTGTGTATGTGCTGAGAATATTTACCTATTTTTATAGTTCAATCTTCACCACATGTGTGTTTAAAATCCTTTAAATCTAGTCCAGGAAGGATTTATGGGTTTAAGATTTATTCTTATACCAGTTAATTACATTAAATAACATATTGTTCTTTTATGGTTATCAATATTTTTTCATATATTCTTCTCCAACATATACCCTACTGATCTAGAATTGGATCTCGGGACCAAAATGGGTCCAGGAAGGTCTAAAAATCAAAGTGCTCAGAATCGCTTTAAAACGGACATGTGCCTAGGCCTCTTTGATACAAACCCAAAACAACTTGAATGGGCTCAAATAGATGTTGTATGCTCAAGATATCACAGTCTGTTTGTTTCATCAAACATGCAAAAAAATGTTGACTATATAGTCTGTACAGTGATGATGTGGCAGTTGACTATACGGGCTGTATGACTGTACAAATGACATGGTAGGGTACATTGGTGCTGACATGGGTAGGTACAGGTGGACCAGTCAGAGTGTGACATGTGGAACCACTGCAAGGGTGACACATGGCAAGGTATAGTGGCAGGTACAATGTGTTAACGTGTCAAGTGTGATGACTAGGCAGTGTTTGCTGACGTGGTCGAATGATATCTTGACACGTGGATGGTTTATGGACGAATGTGAAGGTACCACGTGGCTCAGTCCTAGGCTACCACGTGGCACCCCTTTATTGGTTATTGGTTCGCAAAAGTTTGATTGGAGCACAAGGGATTCAAACCTTTTTGCTAAAGTTAAGAACTAAGAATTTTTTTTCTAAATTTAATATACAATGGCTCAGACCTTTCTATGCCCACACTAAAGAGAACTAGAGGGAGGGACTTCTAACATACTATTGAGTAGAGAAGGAAGAATTATTCTGATATTGTGTGGGGCAGGTATTATGGGTACCAAATAATTGTTATGTTTAAAAGAACTCAATAGTGGGATACTTGGTGATATTTTTCTTCTTGCTTCTGAGATGAAGAGACTCCTTTGAGAATTCTACATTATAGTTATTTTCCTCGATGGTATCATAGTCTATATAGGGGGTGGCATCTATAACATACTACCTATGATTAGGAGTAAATCACTATGTCTGAGTCAGTTGCTTGGCATTCAACTTTTGGAAAAGATAAGTACCTTCCTCATTGCTTTGGAATTTCATATTAGGTGTTTTGAGTTATAAATTGTTTTACTAAATAATTGCATTTGAGGTTTTGTAGACCTTAAATTGTTGTTTACATATTGACTGTGAAAAGGTTGGAACTATTCTTTGTATTCGATGCACAAATAATTATGTGTGGCTCTGTATATTTATGGTCATTGTTCAGTGAAATAAAAAGGTATGAATGTTACTAGTTTACAACCTCAGACTACTATTCTAGGTTCATTATGCAAGTAGTATGACTTTTGACCGTTGAATTTTGCAAACTATTATCTCATTTACCATGCTTTTAAACAATCCATACCATGTCAAACCTAGCAGCAAGAACATTGTTTCTTAAAGTTTTAAATTAGGACAAGAATGATTTTAGGAAAGTCGGGGATTTCATAGTCAGGAATATGAACAAGGTTTAAATTAGGAAATTCATGGATTTCATAGTAAGGAATATGAACAATATTGACGGTTTCGTGGGCCACTTCCACAAATTCAATTTGAAATGTGTTGAAAAAGTAAAAGGGTTCGACCCTGATGGTATTTTTGTGGAACACTTATTGGTCGTCGGTTTCAACATTTCTTTCACTGACACTATCCTAAATGAAGACGAATATAACACCTTAGGAAGTCCTTCTTGTGACACCGACAACCTTGATATAGTAATCAACACTAATGATTCATACAAGAAGAAACGAAAAGGCCCAGGTGATAAAGGTGCCTAATCCCCGACTGCTATACCCAAGAGTACAGCATCTCGGAGCAGTACTCCAACGACCTACCCAAGAAAGAAAGACACACACAGTTCTTCAAGTGGAGGAGGAGATAAGAACCCTCCCCCCAAAAAAATTGAAAGTTCTCACAAACTTTCCTCAAGCAGAAAAAGGAAAACAATAGTGCATGAATAGGAGGGACCGAGGGGAGAAATTGATATCCACGATCTCTCGCTCGAGGATATGGAAATAGAAATTGACATTGACAAAATGTTCCCCGAAGACGACCATTTAGAGAGCACTGCTCCACATACTCCTGAGATGGAAATAATTGAGACTGATACCTTGGACGAAGAAGAGTCTTTTGCATTTTAGAGCGTTGTTTTTGACAGTGAATCCAAAAACATGGTTATTGAAAAGAGATATGTAAAGAATAAGAAAGGGGAATCTCATTCAGAGATGAACCTACAGAACATGCATCATTCCCAGATCTCCCAGATACACCGAGCAACTGGAGATGATCTAGACAACTCTATTAGCGACCTTGAAGCAGAGAACGTCATGCCAAAGGAGCGAATCAAAGAATTGGAGGGAGATCTAATACCTCTTCCATTGTTTTCTACTCCCTTAGAAATGATCGGGCCCACCTCACCTGTGACAAAGTTAAAAGGATCATCAAGCCTTCTCACATTAGCATGAGGCTATGTGGCAAAGAATATAAAGAGAAGAATGGAATTAATAATAGAATCTTGGAAGACGTCAAAGAGTATGGTCTCTTTTGGAACAAGAGCACATGTTTTTCATGAGTATTTGCAAGCATATCTCAAGAAAGAGCAACATTTCTACCTTGATGCAGTTGTACCATTTGGTGTTAAAGTTACTTGTATGACGGAATTCAGAAGAAGAGAGGAGGATCTCCCTTCCTTGGGTCAAATAGACCAACTAAACGCATGCTGGATAGAAAAGGTAAAAAACCTTAATGGTATCATTCAAGCATGTAGCCAGGCCATATCTAGAAGAGACAAACTATTCAAGAAGCTAACTGAGATAGATCTAGCTGGCAGCACCAATGAAGTCCAAGACCTGAAATTGATATTCAACTCGTTGTTTTTAACCACACAAGCATTTGATGATCAAGTTCATATCTATAAAATACTATCATTTGAAAATTTCTATGGAATTCTTGAATATGGTGAAGATGATGTGAAAAACTGGCTAGTCAATTATTCGATTAAAAACCAAGATATTCAAGAATCATTCCACAACCTCTCTATTGATTTAAGGGACTTGGAAACTAATTTTTTCAATGTAAAAATCTGGCATGAAATCAATGTCGTGCCCATGAGGATCTACATCGAAGAGTGGTTCAAAAAGTTTGTCGATAAGATTACCAATGAAGGGAAAAGGACGCTTCACACGGTTCCCATAACTGCCAAGCAAAGCCATAAAATGACATCAACAAGCAAATGACAAGGCATGGGGTACCATCATAGTAATTCAATATTGATCACATTCTTCTGTCTTTGTCGATGTCTTCATCCGGTTACTGTATCTCTTTAAATACAAAGCTTTAACTAAGGACTGATAATTTTCTCTTTCTTATTGCTAGGTATTGATGTTTTCCATAGCTGAATTTCTTTTTTCTACAAGATTGATTATTGTACATCTTTTCTTTGTAGTCCGTGGGAGCCCCAATCCCAGTCATTATGGAAAACACATTTATATTTCACAGAATATGTACTAGACTATATATTTGTTTACAAATTCCAAGACAACTATTTTGGGAAAGATTCTCAAATGTAGTTTTTAACCTAGTTTATCTGAATATAAAATATTTGAGGTTTTTCTATGGTGATATTCAATGTTTGGTGTTGTTTTTTTGAATTTTGTATTTTTTTTTAAATTAACTCATTTCTTTGTACATGTTGGGGTCATGTTCCTATTTAATATTGTGCATATATTGTAGCTTCCTATATTTCAGAATATGCTTCCACATACAAAATGTTAAGTCATATATTTTTTCTCTATTGCTTATGGGTTTGAGAAAAATTTGCGAGCCGGAAACACCCTTCAAATTGGAACATGGTTTAGATTTGGAAGACAAATAATCTATCAAGATACATTAATATGAATACATTTTAAATAAATATAAACAAAATATCTTTATACTTGAACCTAACTTTCTCAAGCTTCTGGATTGGTCGCGGGTTCCCAGGTTAGTGGAATTCCATATCCTCATCTCCATATATATCTTCACATCATGAGCTCGACCGACCGTTGTCCCTTTCAACACTTTATCTCACCGCGGGGTCTCGACTTAGCGTTATCGAATTTTTATGCCCTGTGTTCCGTGATATACATCTTGCACCCAACACTTCCATGATATACATTTTTCACCCAACACTTCCGTGATTTACAATTCGAACCCTAACTCCTGGAACTTGCAAGCTTCACTATACCTGAGTTCACAAAAGTTTCAAACCATTTATCTCGCTCTTCAATCCTCTCCACATTCCCGCCCTTCCCAATGCACATTCATTATGATTTTACTAGCGACAACTGAACACAAAGGTTCGTTTATTGGCATTAATAATAAAAAAAGAAATCAACCGCAATTTATAGGAGTCTGGTCGACCGCCACTGCTTTTCATACCTAGCCAATACTGTGCCCATCGGTTCCTGGGTTGGCACAACCAAACTCTCATTCCCCGTGTTTTGTGATATACATCTTGCACCCAAAAATTCTATGATCTACAATTCCATACTTGGCCAACTTTATGGCCGTCAATCCCCACTTTGGTGTTATTATAAATCTTTCACCCAAAACTTCCATCATCTACAATTTCGTGATATACATCTTTCACCAAAAACTTTCGTGGTATACAATTCCTCCAGCTCACAAGCTTCACTCTACCCAGGTTCACAAATGTTTCAAAGCATTTATCGCTCCCTTCCATCCCTGCTACCTTTGCGCCCTTCCCAATGCACATTATTTATGCTTTTACTAGTGACAACTCAACACACATGTTCAAAAAAATTGGCATTAATAAGAAAAAACCTCGAGGACATCTCTAATTAATACACATTAAATCGTGATTTACCAGAGCCTGACCAACTGCCCTTCCTTTCCATACTTAGCCAATTTTATGGCAGCGAGTTCTCGGCTTCGCGCTATCGAACTCTCACTCCCTGTGTTCTGTGATATACATCTTGCACCAAAACCTTTCGTGCTCTACAATTTCACCTTGCACTCGAACTCACAAGCTTCACTCTACCTGGGTTCACAAAAAGTTTCAAAGCATTTATCGGTCCCTTCCATCCCCGCCACCATCGTGCCCTTCCCAATACACATTAATTATGATTTTCTTAGTGACAAATCAGCACACAAGTTCAAAAGGATTGGCATTAATAAGTGAAAACCTCGAGGACATGTCCCATTAAAACACATTTAACTGTGATTTACGCGAAAACCTCTAGGACATCTCCCATTAATTCACATTAAACTGTGATTTATGGGAGTCCAACAGACCAAACTTCCTTTCCATACTTATCAAATTTTATACCCGGGGTTCTCGGGTTGGAATTATCGAACTCTCATTCCTTGTCTTTCGTGATATACATCTTGCACACAAAACTTCCGTGATCTACAATTCCACCCCGCACTCCTTGAACTCGCAAGCTTTAAAAGTTTCAAACCATTTATCGCTCACTTCCATATCTTCCACCTTTGTGCCCTTCCCAATGCAGATTAATTATTCTTTCATTACTGATTAATAAATGAATACGTCAAGAACATATCCCATTAAAACACATTAAACTGCGATTTACATCAGATTATATTATTGGATATCTTCTTCACGTGTTACGTTTCATATTACTTTATGGGAATATTCCATTTCATACTAATTGCTTTGTTCTTACCATCTATTCCTAGGTAGATTCTTTTTCAATAACTGTAAAGTAAGATGCAAGTTATATATTAAATTAATATTCAATGTAATTTCAATATAGCTTTTAATATTTACAATTTTCTTATCATTTAATTTATAAATAACAATTGAACATAAATTTTTAATAAAATTTTTTCTTAGTTTTTTTTCATTTAATTTTACATATTTCAACTTTCATTTCATTATTGTTAAATATCTATTCTAACTACCATTTACTTATCATATTGTTAATTTCTGTTTTTTTAACAATATTCCTCATCTCTCCCCATCTTCCAAAAATCATCGTTATGAATAATTATAAGCTACCAATTATCATCTTCATTCCCAAATCTACTTGGCAGGGACTAAGCTGGAAGAAATAGCTACTACAACATGGAACAAATCAATTCACATGGTGGCTCGTTGACACTAACTCATGCCCATGTGTCTTTGATATAGCTACTTTATGGAGTTTCATAAGTGGTAGTAGTCATTGTGGATTATCTTGTAGTCTCATGTCCTTTTTATTCTTATGATCTTACGTGCATATAAATATGGACTTGAAAAGATCCCCAATGCAATTTATTAGGTTATTGAGTCTATTGAACCAAAAATATTTTAGGGCCTATAAATTCTGCACCACACAAATTTATTTATAAATCTAACACACCTTTACATTAAAATAACAACACCTTTTAAATTCGTAAACTAAAGTGTATTTGGATTCTTTGTACTCCATGCTACA